>WSYH01008599.1:0-28653 GCA_036426205.1 Ascaphus truei | reverse complement strand
GGGAGCCCTGGTGTCCCGCGATGTGGGGGACGGCGGCAGGGGGTTCCGGGGGACCCGGCAGCGGTAGGGAGAGCGCCCCGATCGGAGGGCGCTCTTCCGCTGCTTCGGCGCGCGCCCGGCACCCTCGGGCGCGCGCCAGGCTACTGCTGCGGCCAAGAACGGGCAAATGCTCGAATAAACTTGGCCGCAGCAGTATAGGGAACCATGTTAAAAATGGTTTTTGAGGCAAAAAGTGACACTGTGTGCTCATTTGCATGTCATTTCCCAGAATCCCTTGCTGCAGTGTAAGTGCTGTGGACTGGGCGATAATGGGTAAAGGCGGGGTTGCAGACCTGTCTAAGACATGCAGATGAGCATACAGTTATATTTGCATTTATATATATATACACATATATATCTGTATCTGTGACATAGTACCATTGTTTTTATTTAACCCATTGTCCCCAAACCCCGCTCCTTCTTCTCCCGCGTGCCTGCCGGTCTCTCCTGGGATATCCTGCCTGATCAGATGAAATATATGTATACTGTATATCACCCTGCTGACCCGCTGCCCCCATGGGTACCTGTGTATACAGTATCTAGTTGTCCGATAAACGGTTATCAGGAATGTCAGAACCAACCATTCCCCAGGGCTGGTACGCTCACCTGTCCTTGTGCCTAACATAATGGCTGCCATTCCGTTTCAATCAATCCCTCAGTAAATGTGTAACTCAGCAACTACAATGTACCCTGATATTACTAAAGGTAACATTGTTACATTTCTATTGTTACAGTTTGCAGGTCAAACTGCTGGGAACATTGGCAACAAATGATCACAAACAGGAACATGTTGCAAAGATCTTGCCCTGCTGGGGAGGTGGCTAAAGCCTGCTATAGAAATCAAAGTGTATTAAAACTCATTAAAAATGGAAAAAGGGTAGCTGCTAACTTACACAGACTGAAGGATTGCTTGAAACTGAAAAGCGGCCATTTATTTAACCCCGGGAAGCAGAATCTTTGCTGATTGAACACGGGAGAACAAATAGTTCGGCAGCTTAGGTACAGTAATTAGTTTTCAATAAAGGTAATCAAAGGCTGCATATATTAAAGAAAATATATATATATATATTAATTTTTTAAGTGTCACTCAGATTGCCTCTAACTAACTTTTATTTCAGTTCCGCTGATCATTTATAATTATTATACTATTTTACATAGTTACATAGTTACATACTAGATGAGGTTGAAAAAAGACTTCCGTCCATCAAGTTCAACCTATGCTAAATTTAGACAACAGATACTTTATCCTTTATCTATACTTATTGATCCAGAGGAAGGCAAACAAAAAACCCCATTAAGGGGAAAAATTAATTCCTTCCTGACTCCAAGAATTGGCAATCGGATTAATCCCTGGATCAACATCCTTCCCATGTATACTTATTTGGTATTTCCCTGTATACCTTTCCCATCTAAAAAGATGTCCAACCTTTTTTTGAACAAATCTATTGTATCTGCCATCACAGTCTCCATGGGTAATGAATCCCGCACTGTAACTGCCCTTACTGTAAAGAACCCTTTCCTTTGTTGCTGGTGAAATCTCCTTTCCTCCAACTTTAAGGGATGGCCCCGAGTCCTTTGTACTGCCCGCGGGATGAATAGTTCTTTTGAAAGCTCCTTGTATTGTGCCTGAATATATTTGTATATAGTTATCATATCCCCTCTTAGGCCTCGTCCATGGTTGCTGCTTGCTGGCGGAGGCACGCTGAGGTGTGCTCCCGCTCAGCACTGAGCCCCTACAGCCGCAATTAGAGCGGCTTTAGTAGGGGCTCGCCTACGCTTCCGCAAGCGCACGGAAGCGTAGGTCTTACCAGAATTTTAAATTTCAGCGCTCGCCGGAGCGCAGGGCCAGTCACGTTAGCGGTTCGCCCAATGAGGGCGAACCAGCTCCGTGACGTCACTGGCCCGCCCCCGGCCCGCCCCCTGACGGCACGCTGTCTAAGGCCAAGGAAAGCACCCGCTTTCCCTGAGCCTCAGCGCGCCTCAGCACGCCTCAGCACGCCCGCCGGAACCTTGGACGAGGCCTTAGACGCCTCTTTTCTAATGTAAATAAATCTAATTTAGCTAGCCTCTCCTCATAAGTTAGAATGTCCATCCCCTTTATTAATTTGGTGGATCTTCTCTGCGCACTCTCTAGTTCCATAATGTCTTTTCTAAGGATTGGTGCCCAAAATTGTACTCCATATTCAAGGTGTGGTCTTACTAATGCTTTGTAAAGGGGCATAATTATGTTTACTTCCCTTCCACCCATTGCCCGTTTGATGCAAGATAAGATCTTGTTACAATTCATACAAAAAATAATGTTGCAAACTGTTACAGAATTGCTCCGTTGGTTAGCGTACAAATGTATGGATTGTATATTGTCGCTCTTGTTTTATTAAAATGATTGTATCATTGTTTCACTTACGGTAACTTAAAATAAAGAATGAAATATATGTATATCACATAATATTCGTATTTATTTATAAAGCGCCGTCAGATTCCGCATATCAAGTGAGAACAAACGAACGCAAACAGATACAACAAGAACCCTCGTCTCAAGAGCTAACAATCTACAATACCCAGGTGCATACTTCAGATATTCTCGTATGACGCAGGCTGTGTGAGTTGTGTGTCCCATGGGGGAGGTGGAATTTGGCGTACGTGTTGTCTGGGTTTCAGTAGTTTGCCGTTTTTTCATTGGAATACAACAAAAGACGGGGGTGCCCAATGCTACATCCAATTGACAAAACATATATGGTAATAAGTATAAAGTTTAAATACTTCAATAATAATAATAATTACTTGGTTATTTAGTTTAACCCTTTGGCAAAAGCGTCGTAAGCCTTGACGAAGTTGAGACATTAGGGGGTCTGACATAACAGCATTAGGATCAAAGCAGCCATTTTGTTTGACTATTTTCAGTCCGCCATCTTGTCTTGTCTTTGTGAGTTTTAATGTCATCATTCTATGTGAAGAAATCTGTGTGAAACAGAGAATGGAATGTTTTCTCTCCTAGCTGACTTTATTGATCGTTCCTCATCCAATCAGCTTCCAAATTGAAAGTGTAAACAGGCCAGATATTATGAGAAAGCCTCGTTAGTAGTCTAAGATAAACTTTTTCTCATACAATGTGCCAAGTGGCAGAACTGACATCACATTTAACCCCATAATGATTTTTAGCTTACAGACAGTTATCCAGTATTATTATGTATTACAAAATGACATCAGCTTTAGTATTGTTATGTATTACAAAATGAGGTAATATTAGTGACGTGCAAGCCCCCCCATAAAGGGGTGGAGCTTTAGGTTTATGGGTATAAATATATGGCATAACGTGTTATCTGTTAGAGAGCTTTTTTTTCAAAAGCTGTCTCCGTTGTGCACTTGACTTGAATAAATTCACGTGTTATTCTGTTTCAAAATAACCTTCAGACAGTGTTTTTTATTTACGCTTTTCTCAGCCTGCATACCAAACGTCAAGGTAAACCAAAAATGCAGGTCCTACAGTACACTGTGAACCCTTCCTCTTACCTCTGTATGAGGGGAAAGAACCATAGTAGGTCCTGTTCTTGCAGCAAAGTGAAAGACCTCCCAAGTTAAAAAGGTGAGGAGGAGTGAGCTCACATTCCCAGCTAGCTCAAACTCCTACACCCACCACATCATGAATATATATTTATGTCTAAAAAGAGTGCTACTGGGCGTGGCAAATGTGTACAACAAAATATAGGGGTGCCCAATGCTACATCCAATTGACAAAACACATATCTGATATATATATATATATATAAATATATATATAATCAAAAAATAAATAGATGATACCGTTCTGTGGCTAACGAAATGCTTTTACTGTGCGGCTCGAAGAGCTCGCGATCAAATAATCCATTTCGTACCACAGAACGGTACATCTATTTATTTTGATTATTGAAGCTCGGCTAACACGGTACTGATACCTCTACATGTATATAATATAGATATATAGCAACTGTAAATGGTGTAATGATATGTGAAAGACATGGGTTGCAGACCTGTCTAAGACTGCAAATGAATATACAGGAATATTTACAGTTGCTTTTTCTTACTGTGAGGGGTTTTATCACTTTTTTACCCACCATAACCTTATATTCGTGGTATTATTATATCTATATATATTTATATAAATATTATATATATATATATATATTATTATATATATATATACCATAATACTGAGTTAAGTTATGGTGAGTAAAGTGACAGAAACCCTCAATCAATATTATTCATATTGATTATTATCTATTGCTTTGGATCGGCCGATCTTAGTCACACTCGGGGGAAAATAATTTTTTTCCCTGGTTCTTTATGGGTAATATTTGCAAACAACATTTTTACCTTGTTTTGGTTCTTACCAGACCTATTGTACCTCTTTGGTGTTTCAACGCTGTGTCACACAGCGCATTTGTTATATGATCTGGTGTGGTGTCTCTTTTATGTGTTTTTTATACTCTTTGCTAATAAAGTCCTTTTTTTCTATTTTTCATTATACAGTGTTTGAGTGCACCTTTTGACCCTACTTTTTCCTTTTCTGTGTATATATCCCTTGGGTCGGTGTAGCACCAACAGAGGGTTCACTCTTTACCTGACCTTTGGTTAAATGAGTACTTAGGTCAAACAGGGTGATTTGACGTGCGGCATCTTTTGGTGTCTTTATAAGATATAATTATATATATATATATATATATATATATATAATAACACACACACGTAAACTCAGGCATATATACACAGGTATAGATAATAGATATATAGCCATATATATATGCAAAAATAGGAATAATTGCTTTCCCTTTATACATAGTGTGGGGGTGGTGCTTGCTGAGGGGTATAGAAAGCTACCAAAAGCTTTACTAATCAGTCAGCTCCTGGGTCTGGATGAGTTCAGACCTAGCTGTGGGTCTCCGCTGGTCAGGTTCTGGGCCTGGATGAGTTCAGACCTAGCTGTGGGTCTCCGCGAGGTCTTTCTGGACTCTGATGAGTCAGACCTAGCTGTGGTCTCCGCTGGTTCAGCTCTCCTGGTCTGATGAGTTCAGACCTACTGTCGTACTCATAGCTGGTCAGGTCCTGGGTCTGGATGAGTTCAGATCTAGCTGTGGGTTTCCGCTGGTCAGGTTCTGTGTCTGGATGAGTTCAGACCTAGTTGTGGGACTCAGCTAGTCAGGTCCTGGGTCTGGATGAGTTCAGACCTAGTTGTGGGACTCAGCTAGTCAGGTCCTGGGTCTGGATGAGTTCAGATCTAGCTGTGGGTCTCCACTGGTCAGGTTCTGGGTCACGATGAGTTCAGACCTAGCTGTGGGTCTCCGCTGGTCAGGTTCTGGGTCTATATACACAGATATAATATACAATACACAGATATACAATATAAAAATATATATACGCACACAATACACATATTAACAGTATACACAGATACACACACACACACACACACACCAACCACACACACACACACACACACACACACACACACCACACACACACACACCACACCACGTATAAACAGATATGCACAGAGCGAAGGTACAGAAACACATCTGCTTCCTGAGTCTGTCTCTCTAAACTCATTTCCTCCATCCATGCACAGACGTGTGCAATTATCGGTCACGTATCAAGGTAACCGTTTCTCAGCCAAAGATGCCTGCAACGCCTTGCAGAACGATATATCAAGATGCAGCGTGATATATAACTCGGCAAATAATAACAGCATAGAGAAATAACATGCAGCGCAAAATAATAACATCAGAGAGATATAACCGCAAGAGATATAACACGCAGAGCATATATAGCACAGCTACAAGATATATAACCACGCAGAGAGATTATAATAACACACAGAGATTTAATCACACGCAGAGATATAATACCGCAGAGAGATATAATACCAGCGCAGAGCGTAGTAATAACACGCAGAGAGATATAATAACCGCAGAGATATATAACACGCAGCGAGATATAATAACACGCAGATTGATTAATAACACGCAGAGATATATAATAACACGCGATTATAATAACCAGCAGCGTATAATACACGCAGATTGATATAATAACACGCAGAGATATATAATACACGCAGTAGAGATATAATAACACGCGATTGATATAATAACACCAGAGATATATAATACACGCAGAGAGTATAATAAGAAGAATATAACACGCAGAGAGTAATCACCAAGGATATATAATAACACGCAGATGTATAATCAACACTCAGAGAGATAAATAACAGATATAATACCACACGCATAGATATATAACACGCAGAGATATAATAACACGCAGCGGATATAATAACACAGAGATTATAGTACAACACGCAGAGAGATATAATAACACGCAGAGATATATAACACCAGCGAGCTATAATACCAGAAGCTATAACACGAGAATATAATAACACGCAGAGGATATAATAACCCACGAGAGAGAATAAAACTCCAGAGAGATATAATAACACACAGAGAGATATAATAACACGCAGAGAGATATAATAACACGCAAAGAGATATAATAACACGCAGAGATATATAATAACACGCAGAGAGATATAATAACACGCAGAGAGATATAATAACACGCAGAGTGTAACGGATCGGGGGACTCGCTCTTCCCAGCGTGTCCCCGTCACCTTAGGTTCCCCGGCGGCTAAACCTTCCTCCTAACTCATTCCCTCGCGGCGCGGCCCGCATGCTCCGGCTCGCGGTCTGCACGCACGTGCGGTCCCCCCAACTGTGCACGCGCGTTCTCGGTCCCTGGTCTCCCGTTGGGGCAATCGCGCCCCTCGGCGTGCCTCCGTCATCCCAGCCCTTCCCGTACCTGGTTCCACCTCCTCTGCGATGCTTCCCCCATGCTCTGGTGCGCGCGTGACATTGTTACAGAGGGCGCGCGCACCCGCCCTAGTTACCAACCCTCCCCAGGCACTGGCTCCGCCCCTCGCAGGTTGCAGGCTATTACCTTAGATTACCTTCCTGTCTCCTCCCCTGCTCTCTCAGACCTATCTCTTCAATTACCCACTCAAACCTCTGCTCCTCCCCTCACCCCCATTGGCCCTCCTTCCCATATAACCCCACTCCTTCCTCTCAGTCCTTGCTCTGCATAGCTTTCCTGTAGCTGCTGTGTGTGCAGTGTCTATGCCCAGCTCCCTTGTCTGTTTCAGCTCTGGTTCCTGTCCCTGCCCCTGTTTGGATTCCTTGCCTTGAACTTGAACTCTGCTTTGGACTTGACTACGCTGCTTCCTCCTGCCCTTGTACCCTGGCTTTCAGACATCACTACGCTGCTCTCTCCAACCCCTGGATTCTGGCTCTTGGACAATACCTTCTGACTTCTGGCGCCCCGGACTCAGCAAGTATAACGTTAACCCTTACTCAACAGGCCCGGCAACGCAATTACCACACTCCGGGCACGCCCTCACTGCTGTAGGTGCATGTTATACCCTTACCCACCTCAGTACTGGGGACTGGCCAGGTCTGCGGGCATACAGGCGTTACATTATGCAGAGCCCAACAAATGCAGACCCCCCCTGAGGTGGGCCAAGGTGTCTCCATGGAACATTGGCAATACCTAAGCAACCAACTGACTTATGTCTCAGAGAAACTTTCTACCTTATCTCTCCGGAAATCTCCTGTGACACCACCTACCCCGGCTCCAGTGCCCTTAAGCAATACGGGACTACGTATTCCACCCCTCAACTGCAAATGGTTCTGCGGCGGGACCCCCTTGACTTGTCGAGGATTCTTAAATCAGTGCGAGGTTCAGTTCGAAATGTCCCCGTTCCATTCCCTACTGGTCGTTCCCAAGGTTGCCTACGTCTATGCCTACTCCCTCTGGGAACACAGACCAGATCTAACCCAAGATTTTCCAAATCCGACAATGATTCCAACAAGTTTTTGATACACCAGCGCGTAGGGAGACTGGAGACAAAAAAAACAGCGCACAACGCAAATAGTGAAGTTGAAAGTAACAAGTGTATATTTAAAATAGGGAAAATTATCGCGCGTACATCAAGTTTAGGACATAAACATTGAGTGGTTAAACCACCAAGTACCACTCGGCGCCGCTCATACAGGATCAGGAGTATGTTCCCTTGCAGCGTTCTGGGACAGCAGCTGCGATGCTTTTCCTTCCTAGGAACACCTCTGCATTCGGTTCACCGTCTCCGTGGGAAACTCCCTCTGGTCAGGCTGGGCTCCAGACGGATGCGAGCAATCTGCAGCCTGCAGACCGCACTTGGGAGGGTCCCCGGATTGGTACAGTGCCACAAATTGCACACATAGGATCAGAGTAGCAATAAAACATTGGACCAATTAAATCTACATGTTTCGTAGTCAAACACTACTTAAGGGAAGTATGTTGTGACTACGAAAACTGTAGGATGTAATTGGTCAAAGTGTTTATTGCTACTCTATCCTAGTGTGCAATTGGGCATCTTAGAGACTTTTTTCGCGTTTGTTGTTGTAATTTTGAAATCGCCACTGGGACGTCACTCCGCAGGGTCCGCAACGGAGCAACAGCGCGACATATTTGGAGTTTCATTCCCAGCCAGCCAGTTCACCCTGCTTGTGGCTGCATAAAACGGAAGAGCTCTGCGAACCACCAGGTCCTCACTGTACCAATCCGGGACCCCCAGTGCGTGCAGGGGCAGATTGCTCGATCCCGTCTGGAGCCAAGCTGACCAGAGGGGAGTTTCCCACGGAGACGGTGAACCGAATGCCAGAGGTGTTCCTAGGAAGGAAAAGCATCGCAGCTTGCTTGTCCCAGACGCCTGCCAAGGGAACATAACTCCTGACCTCTTATGAGCGCCGCCGAGTGGTAACGTGTGTGTTTAACCACATCAATGTTTATGTCCTAATACCTTGATTGATGTACGCAGAATATTATCCCTATTTTAATACAACTTGGTACTTTCATACTTCATATTTGCTTTGTGCGCTGTTTTTTTGTCTCCATATCTTCAGTTTTGGGGGTGCCGAGACCCCTGTAATAGCAGCAGACGCTTTCTAGATCACATTACACGGTTATGTAAAAAAATTTTATTTTTTCACACTGTGGTTTTTGTATTTTACCAGTGAGTCAAAAATTAGAAGGGTATATGTAATACACATTGTATCATGATAATATTAGAGGTTTATTGAAGGGTATATGTTAATACAATGTATCACTGATTATATTAGAGGTTATAGAAGGGTATATGTTAATACAATTGTATCACTGATTATTAGAGGTATTAGAAGGACTAGTTAAAACCATTGTATCACTGGTATATTGAGGTTTATTGAAGGGTATATGTTAATACACATTGTATCACTGGTAATAGTAGAGGTATTATTAGAAGGGTATATGTTAATACAATTGTATCACTGATATATTGAGGTGTTAATTAGTATGCGCACGATATTTGTTTTAGCGTAGGGAGACTGCTGCTTTTCTGCAGAAACCCGTTGGAACGATGAAGTGCTCGCTGCGCTCATACGGCACGGGTTGTCCCGAAATCTCTCAAGGATGACGATGCAGCTCACACCCGGCCTTCATCCATCGAGGAACTCATCGCTCTCAGTATCCGGATGGATCAGCGCATGTTCAAGAACGACGCCACGAGCTAACCGTTTCTCGTTCTCTCTCGTCCCTGCCTATCTTTCCCCTTGGTTTCTCCACTGGCCTGTCCCTGCGTTGTTGGACGCTCCTGAAACTGATGCAATAGGGTAGCACAAACCGCCCGGGCAGCTGAGAAAAGCACGACGCCAGGACGGACGGGTCTGCTGCTATTACTGCGTTCCCAGAACACCAAACTTCGTCACTGCCCTTGAAAAACCCAAGAAACGGGAACGGCCCAGTAAAGGTAGAGGGTTACTCTACTGGCGTACTATTTCTCCTGCACCTCTACTCAAAGGACATAACCAGAAGAAGATACTACATCCCCATATCTTGGGATCCTGATCGCAAATAGAAGTTGAAGCAGTTTCATCGATTCCGGGTCTGTGGCAACTTTCTGTGATGTCACCATTCGCCGTGCAACAACCCAAATCCAGCTAGTCAAGAAAAAGTCACCCATCGGCCTCGACGGCATATTGATGGTCGACCGCTTCAACCAGCAACATTCATCATTTGGGAGTCCATTCCACTTACCCTAACCACGCTGATGGTCTACTAGTAATGGTCTTCGACGGTTTCCTTCCCCTACTGTCCAGGTTTTCTGGGATTGTGTGGCTCCAGCTTCAAAACCCGCGATCTGATTGGAGCAATTGTTTGCCCGAATTCAGAGGGCTGATCTCGGAGAAGACGCGGTTCTCCTTCTGTTTCTTGCTCGCTGGCTCGACACCTCCTCTTCTCACTCTGGCTTTGCCAAAGGTTATACCATGAATACTTAGATGTCTTGCAATAAGACCAGGCTGAATGTTACCGCTCATCGCTCTTATGGAGTCCCATGATTTTTAATTCCTGGAAACCATTCTCCCCAAACTAAGCTCTTACCCCTTGTCTGTGCCCGAGACGGAAGCGGAGATGACATCATACATCCAGGAGAATAGGAGACAAGGGTCATCCAGATTCTACCTCCCCCGACGGGGCAGGCTTTTCTTCGAGAAAAAGAAGGATGGTCTCTTTAAGACCCGGTATCGACTTTCGTGGGTTTTAAACAAGATTACGGTAAACAAACGGGTACTTTCCTTTATTTCAGCAACCTTCTGGACGTCGTACCAGAGGAGCCCTTATTTCTCAAATTCGAATTAAGAGGTGGACTACAATCTATTCGATGAAGAGACGGGGATGCATGAAAACCGCGTTAACACGCGTTGCGGGACATTACGAGTACCTAGTGATGCCGTGAGGTTCATGCAATGTCCCTGATGTTTTCAAGAATTCTTGAATGATATCTTCTGGGGACATTTGGGAAACGTTCGCATTGTATATTTGGTACGACATCTCGTTTTCTCCAAAAGCTTTGAGGAGCAATATTATCCCCTACAAACTGGTTACTCTTATCGGCTTCGTGCTAATGCCTCTTACGCAAAAAAATGGGAAAATGTTGTTCCATCAATTTCCACAGTTCTTAGCTCACATAATTTCTGGACAAAGCTTTAACTATGGACCATGAGAAATTAAGTCGTGTACTCGATTGGCCATTGCGATTCTCCAGGCTGTGCAGTGCTTTCTTGGCTTTGCTATTACTATCGGAAAACTTCATCAGTTAAACTTTTTCTATTGGCTATACCTATCAATGCTTCTGACAAAAAAGGTGCGCTGCTCCAAACGTTGGTTCCTGAAGCCATCGAAGCCTTCAAACGTCTCAAAAAGAGCCTTGGTCTGCCCCCATCCTTCGGGGCCATTTCCAGATACTTCTTCCCTTTACTCGTAGAGAGAGGCGCCTGCAGATGTGGAGCCGGCGCAGTGCTTTCTCAGAGATATCCCCACAGGAAAAACTCATCGTTGTGGATTCTTTTCAGGAAGTCATCTTCGGACGATGAGAAATTAGATGATCAGGAACGCAAGCTTCGGCATCAATTGGCCCTTCAAGAAGGAGAGACATCCCTCGAAGGTACCAAGGAGCCAGTAGCCATCCTCACCGACACCAAAAACTTATTGTACATCGAGGGGGCTTGTCGTTGGGATTCCCGTCCAAGCTCGTTGGGCTTGTTCTTTATGGTTCAATTACAAAATTATTATAATTCCGGCACCAAGAATATCAAGGCCGACGCTGTATCCCGTGTTCTACATGGAGAACGAATCTCAACGAATCCCGGAGTCGATTCTTCCGGCTAAGTGTATATTTCCGCCAACAACTTTGATATATCTTGGACGAAATCAAGTAAAGCCCAGGCTTAATATCTAAGAGTGTTACGCTGTGCTCACCACGGACAAGGAGGGACCACGAAACTGAAACTGAGGTGAGATGGGTAACAAAACTGCACCCACAGCTACGGGACACGCCTGGAAAGTTGGAAGAAAATAGGTGTCTGGAACCATGGAGTATAAGATAAGTAAGATACTCGCAGACGAGAAGGGAGGGCGAAAGAAGAGAGGGTGGTGGTAAGGAGAGAAGGGCGAGTAAGAGAGGGAGTCGGGAAGAGGTCCAAGCTGACTGGCGTTCGGGTACGCTTAGTCCGTGGGTCGGGCAAATGGGAGCAGGCAGCTGAGTCGTTCGTGATGGGGGATGAGGTTGAGCGTGGGGGGGGACCGGGAGCAACATGGTAGTGAGGAGGTAGGTCGGAATCCTCAAACGAGGTAAAGGGGTCGGGGGGGAGTCAAGTTAAGGTAAGGATCAAAAACCAAGGGTTAAGAGTCCAGAGCGGATACACAGCCAGGGGGGGCCCGCGATTCGTTACACAAGGGATCACTAAGGAGATAAAAGAAAGGAACTGAGGCAAGGCACAACCGTGGTTAACAAAGGTCTAACAAGCTTGCTCATCCAAAGAATGAATGGCTGAGCAAGGTATACGTAGGAGCGAGGAAGGACCAATAGGGAGAGGGGAGTGGGAGTAAGTACGAGGGAGCGGCCCCAGGAAAGATAGAGATGGAGGGAGAAGAAAACTTAACACAGATGAGTAGATGTGTAGCTTGTGAGCGGTGCACGCGCATAAGGCGGGTTGTGTGCTTGCGCGGTGAGAGGAGCAAGGGAAATTAGAGAGATGGGGGCGGGGGGGAAATAATCCGCCCAGCTGTCGCGAGGAAGTAAAGGGTATATAGGAATCGTGAGTGAGTATGGCGCGAGATCAGTAGCCGCCGCGTGGAAGCGGAGGAGAAAAGGAAGATCCCGCCCGCGGCGCGAGGAGGCAGAGATGGAGCCGGGGTACGTACAAGTCGATGGGAGACCCCCTGAGAGAGAGTGTTCCCCCAAAGACCTTACACCTAGGAGATTTTTAGGGGTTTGCCAGAAGTATGGTTGTACGCTGCCCCACGTTTCGCCCACAAAAAATACTTCTTTGGGGAACATTCATCTAGAGCTGCTGGTCATCCGGCACTAAGAGAATTGTAGATCTTATCAAAGGACATTTTGGTGGCTAAATGAATAAGGACATTTCGACTTCACCAGAGAAATGGTCCGGTCTGTGCCCAGGAGCAAATCCGCCCGAACACAAAACCTTCTGTGGTCTCCTCTTGCCCCTTCCTATTCCGGAAAACAACCTTGGGGGAAACATATCTCCATGGATTATTGTGGGGGGAACTTCCCAATTCTAAAGGGATGAATACGATCCTTGTTGGTATAGTAGATAGGTTTTCCAAGATACGCACTGTTATTACCCTCAAGGTCTTCCGTAATTCAGCTACTTTCGACGTGGGTTTTTCTAAGGAAATTCAGATTGCCGTTTGTTACCTATTTCGATTGTGTTCTGACAGAGGTACTCAATTTCAATCGCTAAGTTCTGGCGAGATTTTCGTCAAAAACGTGTCATTCCCTTCTAGTTTCCTAGGGGTATCACCCTAAAACTCACGGTCAGACGGAAAAACATGAATCAGACTCGGAAACAGTCGTCTCAGATGCTTGGTCTGAATCTCAAGAAAATTGGGTGACAATTGGGATAATAGGGTGACCTAGTACGGGCTGAGTTTGCTATAACTCATAAAAAACTAATCCACGCAAGAGTCGCTTTTCATTAAATATGGATTCCATCCTCTACTCTCTCCCCTCATGGTTTTCCTCGCAGCAGATTCTCACAATCAAGTCTTCAAACATTCCTGGAAAAGGATCATAAAAAGCTTGGCAAGGTTCCGTCAAAGACAAAAGAAGCAAGCGAGCGGCGACGTGCAAGTTGGACCAGGAAGTTCAAACCGGAGATAGAGTTTGGCTATCTTCCAAGAAATTAATCAAACTGAAGACCCTTCTCAGACAAGAAAAAAAAACTACCCAAGATTCTTAGGTCATTTCAAGGTCCTCAAAAAGGATCAACACCGGTCGCATACCGTCTTGCACTTCCTCCTACTATGAAGAGCCCCTCTGTATTCACGTGTTTCTACTTAAAACCCTGTGATCCAGATGCCATGTTACGGACCATCCCTGGAGACTAATCTTTCGTCATAAAGGACAAAAAGAATATTAGAAAGTCCAGTCCATACGGATTCTCGTTTGGGTCCAGGGGCCAGACTTCAGTTCCTTGTTCAATGGAACGGATATGGCCCGCGAAGAACGCTCCTGGTACCATATCATCAGTTCATGCCACAGCATCCTCAGGACAGTTCAGATCAGAGGTTTCCTTTATAAACCTTGGGAGGATAGTCCGGAGTAAGATCCAAGGGGGGGGATTACTGTAACGGATCGGGGGACTCGCTCTATCCCAGGTGTCCCGTCACTTAGGTTCCCCGGTGGCTAAACCTTCCGCCCTAACTCATTCCACGTCGCGGAACACGCCGCACACTATGGATCGCTGCTTTTGCAGACGTGCGGTCCTCCACCGTGCCGCGGCGTTCTCGGTTCCCTGGTTCTCCTGTCGGGGCAATCGACGCACCTCGGTGTCGCCTCCGTAATCACAGGCCTTCCCCTACCTGGTTCACCTCTCGCGATGTTTTCCCCACGGCCCTTGGTGCTTCGAGCGGTGCGCGCGTGACCGTGTTACAGAGGGCGCGCGCACCTCCGTATAGTACCAACCCTCCCCAGGCAAGGCTCCGCCCCTCGAAGGGTGCAGGCTATACTCTTAGATTACCCCGTTCTCATCCCTGCTCTCTCAGACCATCTCTCAATTACCAACAAGCCCTCTGACTCCTCCCCTCACCTATTGGCCCTCTTCCATATACCCTCACTTGTACTCTAAGTCCTTGATCTGCATAGTTTCCTGTTTTTTCAGCTAAGGGTGCAGTGTCTATGACCAGCTCCCTGTATGTTTCATGAGCTCTGGTTCTGTCCCTGCCCTGTGTTTTGGATTCCCTTGGTTGGGGAACTTGAATTTGATTTGGACTTGACTACGCTGCTTTCTCCTGACTTGAACCAGGCTTTCGGACATCACTACGCGCTCTCTCCAAACCCCTGGACTCTGCCACGTGGACATTAACCTCCGACCGCTGGCGCCCCCGGACTCAGCAAGGAGTATAACGTGGAACTTACTAATCAGGCACGGCAACGCTATACCACACTCCGGGACGCCCTCACGGCTGTGGTAAGTGTTAGACCATTACAACCTCAGTACTGGGGACTGGCCAGGTTGCGGGCATACAGGCGTATAACAAATAACACTGCTGTACATTGCCCTCTGTATCCCATATCATCAGTTAACGGCTGTAGTGTTAACTATTAGAAAGGTGATAGGCAGTTTGTCAACTTATTGTTAAAAAATTTGGTTCACCTACATACGGTAAGATAGGTTATTTAATGTCAAAAAGGTTTATAATTTTAATGTAAGTGGTGTGCATTTAAGTGAATTTTCTATTGAGCACACTGTCTTGTGACTCATAATTTTTTCTGATTCACTCAGTTAAACAGTTTGCACCCCCCACTGTTAATTATCAAATTATTTTTCAATTAATTGTATGGTTTCCAGTGTATCACTCCCTAGTTCCCTTTTTTGGAAAAAATTGTTCCCAAGGGAACAAAACTACTACAGGCGTTACACAGAGAGATATAATAACACTCAGAGCGAATAATAACACGCAGTGCCAAAAATAATAACACAGAGCGATTTAACACACACAGAGATAACACGCAAGGATATAAAACACACAGAGAAAAAACACGCAGAGATATAATAAACACGCAGAGATATAGAATAAAAGCAGGAAGCAGAGAAACATTAATAAACACGTCGAGAAATTATAATAACACAAAGAGCAATATCATAACACAGAGAGACATATAATAACATGCAGAGATATAATAACACACAGAGAGATATAAAACACACAGAGGAGATATAATAACACAAGAGAGATATAATAACACCACAGAGAGATACTCATTAACCCACAGATATAATAAACAGAGCCGGTATTAAGAACGCAGAGCGATATAATAACACGCAGAGAGATATAATAGAGATAATAACAAGCGTCATGTGACAAAATAATAACACTGTAGGCAAAAAAACCACGCAGAGCATTTATAATAACATGCTGAGAGCTACACAATGCAAAGAGATATAATAACATGCGGCGATTATAATAAGATGGAGAGAGATATTCAATAACATGCAGAGAGATATAATAACATTGCAGCGGATATGATAACCAGAGCGATTAAGAACACGAAGAGCAAAAATAATAACCACCAAGCCGCTTATAATCACAAAGGCATAGAGAAATGACACTATAATACGCACAAAAAATATGCCACGCAGAGAAAGACGCAATAAACATGCATAGCGATCTAATAACATGTAGGTGATATATTAAATAACACGCAGAGCGATATAATAAACACGCAGAGATATAATAACACGCAAGCGAGATTTTTATAATAACACAAGAGATATAATAACGCAGAGCATATAATAACATCCATCAAGGTCAACCTTGCTAAGTTTAGACAACAGATACTTTATCCTATATCAATACCTACGTATTGATCCAGATGAGGCAAACAAAAAACCCACAGATAATCCAATGATATCTCATACGGGGAAAAGCTAATCCTTCCTGACTCCACACTTTGGTAATCGAAGTATAAATCCCTGGATCAAAAATCTGTCCCATGTATACTGAGTTGGTAATTCTGATACCTTTCCTTTCTAAAAAGATGTCCAATTGGTTTGAACGGAATCTATGTATCCATCTGCCATCACAGTCTACATGGGTATTGAACCCCACATTGTAATGCCCGTACTGTTAAAGAACCCTTCCTGTGTTGCTGGTGAAATTGCCTGTACTCCAACTAAGGATGAAACCGTTGTTCCTGTTATGACCGTGGGTATGATAGTTCTTTGAAAGCTCCTTGTACTATCCGCATTTTTGTAATAGTTATCATAAACCCTGGAGACGCCTCTTTTCTAATGTAAATAAAGATAATTTAGCTAGTCTATGCATAAGTTAGAGGTCCATCAACTTATTAAGTTGGGGCTCTTCTTCACTCTTCTAATCCAAATGTGTTTTTTAGGATGGTGCCCCAAATTGTACTCCATATTCAAGGTGTGGTGGTCTTACTAATGCGTTGTAAAGGGGCATAATTATGTTTACTTCCCTCCACCCCTGCACGTTGGATGCAAGATAAGGATATGTTTTGCCTAGCATGTTATGCATGACTTGGGCACTATGCCTAAGCCTGATGTCTACAAACACTCCTAATCCTCTCCATTCAAGGATTCCCCCAATATATATCCATTGTAATTTGTACGTCGCCTTTTTATTCTTGCACCCAAGATGCATAAAACCACATTTATATGCTGTTTAACCTAATCGGCATTTAAATGCCCACGTTACAGTCTCTCCAATCCTTTGAAGTGAGAAATTACATCTGCTCTGATTCATTACCGTACACGAGTTAGATACATAAGCAAAGATGGAGACTGTGCTCTCGTGCCAACCTCAAGGTCATAATAAACAAGTTAAAAAAGCAGGGGTCCCAGTACGATCCCGAGGGTACTCCATCACGACTGAGCCCAACTGAAAAAAGTGCCAGTTATGACAAACCTCTGTTGTCGGTCCTTTAACCAGTGATTCCACTATCTACCTCAAGGGTGCTATATATATTACAGAGTCCATTGTCTTTACTTTGTAACCAACTCTGTGTGAAACGTACAAAAGCCTTTGGCAAAATCTAAGTAGACCATATCAACGCATACCCTGGTCTCCATCTATTACTCCTCAAAGAAACAAAGAAGGTTGTTTGGCAAGATTATACATGCCATTAAATCCATGCTGCTAGTACTATAATTTTGTGTTCCATTAGGGTTATTATAAGGGGTTAATAGGATATAGGGTAAAGATTATAGGGAGCAGTTATATGGGGTAATAGGGGGAGTAGTATAGGGAGCGGTTATATGGAGTAATAGGAGTTATAGGGCACCAGTGCCCTTAAGCAATACGGGACTACGTATTCCACCCCTCAACTGGTATGACGGGGACCCCCTTGCTTGTCGAGGATTCTTAAATCAGTGCGAGGTTCAGTTCGAAATGTCCCCGTTCCATTTCCCTACTGGTCGTTCCAAGGTTGCCTACGTCTATGCCCTACTCCTCTCTGGGAACACAGACCAGATCTAACCCAAGATTATTCCAAATTCCGACATGAGTTCCAACAAGTTTTTGATACACCAGCGCGTAGGGAGACTTGGAGACAAAAAAACAGCGCACAACGCAAATAGTGAAGTATGAAAGTAACAAGTGTATATTAAAATAGGGGATAAATATTCTGCGTACATCAAGGTATTAGGACATAAACATTGAGTGTGTTAAACACACAAGTTACCACTCGGCGGCCGCTCATACAGGAGTCAGGAGTATGTTCCCTTGGCAGGCGTCTGGGACAGCAGCTGCGATGCTTCTCCTTCCTAGGAACACCTATGGCATTCGGTTCACCGTCTCGTGGGGAAACTCCCTCTGGCAGAGGGGCTCCAGACGGATCGGAGCAATTGCAGCCTGCAGACCGCACCTGGAGGGTCCCCGGATGGTACAGGTGCCAAATTGCAACAAGAGGTGAGTAGCAATAAAACATTGGACCAATTAATCTACATGTTTCGTAGTCAACACTCTAATATCCAGGGAAGTAGTTGTGACTGACGAAAACTGTAGGAGTTTGGTCCAAGGTTTATTGATACTCTACCTATGTGTGCAATTGGGAATCTTAGAGACTTTTTTCGCGTCTTTTGTTGGTAATTTGAAATCGCCACTGGGACGTCACTCCGCAGGTGTCACGCAACGGAAGCAACCAGCGGCGACATTTTGGAGTTTCATTTCCAGCCAGCCAGTTCACCCCTGCTTGTGGCTGCACTAAAAGGAAGAGCTCTGCGACCACCCAGGTCCTCACTGAACCAATCCGGGACCCCCCCAGTGCGTATGCAGGCTGGCAGATTGCTCGATCCGTTGGAGCCAAGCTGACCAGAGGGGAGTTTCCCACGGAGAGGTGACCGAATGCCAGAGGTGGTCCTAGGAAGGAAAAGCATCGCAGCTGCTTGTCCAGACGCCCTGAATGCCACGGGAAATAATCCTGACTCCTGTATGAGCGGCCGCCGAGTGGTAACTTGTGTGTTTAACATACTCAATGATTATGTCCTAATACCTTGATGTACGCAGAATATTTATCCCCTATTTTAATATACACTTGTTACTTTCATACTTCACTATTTGCGTTGTGCGCTGTTTTTTTGTCTCCATATCTTCAGTGTTTGGGGGGTGCCGAGCCACCCCCTGTTTAATAGCAGCAGACGCTTTCTACATCACATTACACGGTTATGTAAAAAAATTTTTTTATTTTTTCACACTGTGGTTTTTTTGTGGTTTTACCAGTTGAGTAAAAATTAGAAGGGTATATGTTAATACACATTGTATCACTGGTAATATTAGAGGTTTATTAGAAGGGTATATGTTAATACACATTGTATCACTGATTATATTAGAGGTTTATTAGTTGCGCACAATATATTTTGTTTAGCGTAGGGAGACTGCTGCTTTTTCTGCAGAAACCCAGTGGAACGATGAAGTGCTCGCTGCGCCATACTGGCACGGTTTGTCCGAATCTCTCAAGGATGACCATCGCAGCTCACGCCCGGCCTTCATCCCTCGAGGAACTCATCGCTCTCAGTATCCGGATGGATCAGCGCACTCAAGAACGACGCCACGAGCATCACCGTTTCTCATTCTCTCTCGTCCCTGCCTATTTCCCTTAGGTCTTCTCCACTGGCCTTCCCTGCGTTGGATGCTCCTGAACTGATGCAAATCAGTAGCCAACCGCCCCGGGCCGCTGAGAAAGCACGACGCCAGGAGGAGGGTCTCTGCTATTACTGCGGTTCCCCAGAACACCAACTTCGTCACTGCCGCTTGAAACCAAGAAACGGGAACGCCCAGTAAAGGTAGAGGGACTTCTACTGGGTACTATTTCTCCTTGCCCCTCTCTCCCTAAGGAACTACCGAAGAAGATACTACACTCCCCATTACTCTTGTGGATCCTGATCTGCAAATAGAAGTTGAAGCGTTCATCGATTCCGGGTCTGGTGGCAACTTTCTTGATCACGCCTTCGCCTGCAACAACCAAATCCCGCTAGTCAAGAAAAAGTCACCCATCGGCCTCGAGGCTATTGATGGTCGACCGCTTCAACCAGCATTCATCATTTGGGAGTCCATTCCACTTACCCTAACCACCGCTGATGGTCATACCTAGGTAATGGTCTTCGATGTTTTCCATTCCCCTACTGTCCAGGTTATTCTGGGATTGCTGTGGCTCCAGCTTCACAACCCGCGTATTGATTGGAGCAATGTTTTGCCGATTCAATGGGCTGATTCCTCGGAGAAGACGGTTTCTCCTTCTGTTGCTGTGCTCGCTGGCCTCGACACCTCCTCATCTTCTCACTCTGCTTTGCCAAAGGTATACCATGAATACTTAGATGTCTTCAATAAGACTCAGGCTGAAGTGTTACCGCCTCATCGCTCTTATGACTGTCCCATTGATTTAATTCCTGGAACCATTCTCCCCAAATCTAAGTCTTACCCCTTGTCTGTGCCCGAGACGGAAGCGATGACATCATACATCCAGGAGAATATGAAGAAAGGGTTCATCCAGAATTCTACCTCCCCCGCCGGGGCAGGCTTCTTCTTCGAGAAAAAGAAGGATGGCTCTTTAAGACCCTGTATCGACTTTTGTGGGTTAAACAAGATTACGGTAAAAAAACGGTACCCTCTTCCTTTGATTTCAGAACTCTTCGACCGTCTACAAGGAGCCTCTATTTTCTCCAAATTCGATTTAAGAGGTGCCTACAATCTTATTCGAATAAGAGACGGGGATGAATGGAAAACCGCGTTTAACACGCGTTCGGGACATTACGAGTACTTAGTGATGCCGTTCGGTCTCTGCAATGTCCCTGCTGTTTTCCAAGAATTCATGAATGATATCTTCTGGGACATTTTGGGAACGTTCGTCATTGTATATTTGGACGACATCCTCGTTTTCTCCAAAAGCTTTGAGGAGCAAATTTGCCATACCAAACTGGTACTCTCTCGGCTTCGTGCTAATCGCCTCTACGCAAAAATGGAGAAATGTTTGTTCCATCAATCTTCCACAGCTTTCTTAGGCTACATAATTTCTGACAAAGGCTTTACCATGGACCCTGAGAAATTGAAGTCTGTACTCGATTGGCCATTGCCGAATTCTCTCAAGGCTGTGCAGCGCTTTCTTGGCTTTGCTAATTACTATCGGAAATTCATCCGTAACTTTTCTACTATTGCTCTACCTATCACTGCTTTGACCAAAAAAGGTGCTGCTCCAACTGTTTGGTCCCCTGAAGCCATCGAAGCCTTCAACTTTCTCAAAAGAGCCTTTGTGTCTGCCCCCATCCTTCGGCATCCAGATACTTCTCTTCCTTTTACTCTAGAAGTAGGCGCCTCAGATGTTGGAGCCGGTGCAGTGCTTTCTCAGAGATCTTCCCCACAGGAAAAACTCTATCCGTGTGGATTCTTTTCCAGGAAGTTCTCTTCGGCCGAGAGAAATTATGATGTCAGGAACCGCAAGCTTCTGGCCATCAAATTGGCCCTTCAAGAATGGAGACATCTCCTCGAAGGTACCAAGGAGCCAGTAGCCATCCTCACCGATCACAAAAACTTATTGTACATCGAGGGGGCTTGTCGTTTGGGATCCCGTCAAGCTCGTTGGGCGTTGTTCTTTTCTAGGTTCAATTACACAATTTCTTATATTCCGGGCACCAAGAATATCAAGGCCGACGCTTTATCCCGTCAGTTCTACATGGAGAACGAATCTAACGAATCCTCGGAGTCGATTCTTCCTGCTAAGTGTATTATTTCCGCCAACAACTTTGATATCTTGGACGAAATCAATAAAGCCCAGGCTCATATTCCTAGTGTTACGCTGTGCTCACCACGGACAAGGAGGGACCCCGAAACTGAGGTGAGATGGGTAACAAACTGCACCCACAGCTACGGGGACACGCCTGGAAAGTGGAAAATAGGTGTCTGGAACCATCTGGGAGTATAAGATAAAGTAAGATACTCGCCAGACGAGAAGGGAGGTTCCAGAAGATAGGTTGTACTGAGAGCCTGGGGTCCAGAGCCGGGAGGTAGGTCGGAATCCTCAAACCGAGGTAAAGGGGTCGGGGAGTCCAGGAGGTCAGGATACAAACCAAGGGTAGAAGTCCAGAGCGGATCCACAGCCAGGCCGGTTCGGTACACAAGGGATCACTAAGGAGATAAAGAGACAGGAACTGAGGCAGGCACAACCGTGGTTAACACAGGTCATACAAAGCTATGCTCATCCAAAGAATGAATGGCTGAGCAAGGTATAAGTAGGAGGAAGGACCAATAGGGAGAGGGGGAGTAACGAGGGAGCGGCCCCAGGAAAGATAGAGATTGGTAGGGAGAAACTTACCACAGCTGCGCTAGATGTGTAGCTTGTGAGCGGTGCACGCGCATCAGGCGTGTGTGCTGCGCGGGAGAGGCGCGCGAGGCCTCAGCTGGGGGCGGGAACTCCTCCTGAGGGAGGACGTAAAGGTCCTCGGCCGTGCGTGCGTATGCGCGAGATCAGTAGCCGCCGCGGGAAGCGGAGGAGAAGGAAGATCCCGCCCGCGGCGGCGAGGAGGCAGAGCTGGAGCGGGGGTAAGTAAAGTCGCGGGAGGAACCCCTTTAGAGAGAGGTGTTCCCCCAGACCTTACACCTAGGAGATTTAGGGTGCCAGAAGTATGGTTGTACGCTGCCCCACGTTTTCGCCACAAAATACTTCTTTGGGGACATTCATCTAGAGCTGCTGGTCATCCAGGCTACAAGAGAATTGTAGATCTTATCAAACGGACATTTTGGTGGCCTAAAATGAATAAGGACATTTTCGACTTCACCAGAACTTGTCCGGTCTGTGCCCAGAGCAAATCCGCCCGACACAAACCTTCTGGTCTCCTCTTGCCCCTTCCTATTCCGGAACAACCTTGGAAACATATCTCCATGGACTTTATTGTGGAACTTCCCAATTCTAAAGGGATGAATACGATCCTTGTGGTAGTAGTAGGTTTTCCAAGCATACGCACTTTATACCCCTCAAGGGTCTTCCTAATTCAGCTACTTTAGCCGACGTTTTTTCTAAGGAAATTTTCAGATTGCACGTTGTACCTATTTCGATTGTTTCTGACAGAGGTTCTCAATTCATCTCTAAGTTCTGGCGAGCTTTTTCTCAAAAACTTGTCATTTCCCTTCTATTTTCCTAGGGTTATCACCCTCAAACCAACGGTCAGACGGAAACAATGAATCAGACTCTGGAACAGTATCTCAGATGCTTTGTGTCTGAATCTCAAGACAATTGGGTGACAATTGGGATAATAGGGTGGACCTATTACCCTGGGCTGAGTTTGCTATTAACTCATTAAAAAACTAATCCACGCAAGAGTCGCCTTTTTTCATTAACTATGGATTCCATCCTCTCCTCTCTCCCCTCTGGTTTTCCCGCAGCAGATTCTCACATATCCAGTCTTCAAAATTCCTGGAAAAGGATCATAAAAGCTTTGCAAGGTTCCGTTCAAAGACAAAAGACGCAAGCGGATCGGCGACGTCAAGTTGGCCCTGAGTTCAAACCCGGAGATAGAGTTTGGCTATCTTCCAAGAATATCAAACTGAAGACTCCTTCTCAGAAACTGACCCAAGATTCTTAGGTCCTTTCAAGGTCCTCAAAAGGATCAACCCGGTCGCATACCGTCTTGCACTTCCTCCTACTATGAAGATCCCCTCTGTATTCCACGTGTCTCTACTTAAACCCTTGATCCAGAATGCCCATTTTCCGGACCACCCTCGGAGACCTAATCCTTTCGTCATACAAGGACAACAAGAATTAGAAGTCCAGTCCATACTCGATTCTCGTTGGTCCAGGGGCAGACTTCAGTTCCTTGTTCACTGGAAAGGATATGGCCCGGAAGAACGCTCCTGGATACCATCTCATCACGTTCATGCCCCAGCACTCCTCAGACAGTTCCATCAGAAGTTTCCTTATAAACCTTGGGAGGATCGTCCGGAGTCCGATCCTCAAGGGGGGGATACTGTAACGGATCGGGGGACTCGCTCTTCCCAGCGTGTCCCCGTCACCTTAGGTTCCCCGGTGGCTAAACCTTCCTCCCTAACTCATTCCCTCGCGGAACAGCCCGCACACTATGGCTCGCTGTTTGCACGCACGTGCGGTCCTCCCACCGTGCGCGTGCGTTCTCGGTCCCTGGTCTCCTGTCGGGGCAATCGCGCCCCTCGGTGTGCCTCCGTCATCCCAGGCCTTCCCCTACCTGGTTCCACCTCCTCCGCGATGTTTCCCCCACGCCCTGGTGCTCGCGCGGTGCGCGCGTGACAGTGTTACAGAGGGCGCGCGCACCCGCTCTAGTTACCAACCCTCCCCAGGCACTGGCTCCGCCCCTCGCAGGTTGCAGGCTATTACCTTAGATTACCTCCCGTTCTCCTCCCCTGCTCTCTCAGACCTATCTCTGCAATTACCCACTCAAGCCTCTGCTCCTCCCCTCACCCCTATTGGCCCTCCTTCCCATATAACCTCACTCTGTCCTCTCAGTCCTTGCTCTGCATAGCTTTCCTGTAGCTCCTGTGTGTGCAGTGTCTATGCCCAGCTCCCTTGTCTGTTTCAGCTCTGGTTCCTGTCCCTGCCCCTGTTTGGATTCCCTTGGTTGGAACTTGAACTCTGCTTTGGACTTGACTACGCTGCTTTCTCCTGCACTTGAACCCAGGCTTTCGGACATCACTACGCTGCTCTCTCCAACCCCTGGACTCTGGCACTTGGACATTACCCTCCGACCTCTGGCGCCCCGGACTCAGCAAGTATAACGTTAACCCTTACTCATCAGGCCCGGCAACGCTACTACCACACTCCGGGCACGCCCTCACTGCTGTGGGTACGTGTTATACCCTTACCCACCTCAGTACTGGGGACTGGCCAGGTCTGCGGGCATACAGGCGTTATACAAATACCACTGCTGTACCTGCCCTCTGTATCCCATATCATCAGTTAAACGTGCTATTTAGTGTTTAACTATTTAGATAAGGTGATAGGCAGTTTGTCAAACTTATTTTAAAAACTTTGGTTACACCTACATTATCGGTAATATATGTTTTATGTAATGTCAATAAAGGTTATATTTTATATGTAAGTGGTGTGCATATAAGTGAATTTTCTATTGAGCACACTGTCTTGTGAGCTCATCATTTTTTCTGATTCACTTCAGTTAACAGTTTGCACCCACCTGTTAATTATCAATTATTTTTCAATTAATTAGTATGGTTTCCAGTTGATCACTCCCTATTTCCCTTTTTTTGGAAATTGTTCCCAAGGGAACAAAACTACTACAGGCGTTACACAGAGAGATATAATAACACTCAGAGCGATATAATAACACGCAGTGCAAAATAATAACACAGAGCGATATAACACACAGAGATATAACACGCAAAGAGATATAATAACACACAGAGATATAATAACACGCAGAGATATAATAACACGCAGAGATATATAATAAAACGCAGAGAAACATAATAACACGTAGAGATATAATAACACACAGAGCAATATAATAACACAGAGAGACATAATAACATGCAGAGATATAATAACACACAGAGAGATATAATAACACACAGAGAGATATAATAACACACAGAGAGATATAATAACACACAGAGAGATATAATAACACACAGATATAATAACACAGAGACCGGTATAATAACACGCAGAGCGATATAATAACACGCAGAGAGATATAATAACACGCAGTGCAAAATAATAACACGTAGTGCAAAAAATAACACGCAGAGCGATATAATAACATGCTGAGAGATAACATGCAAAGAGATATAATAACATGCAGAGCGATATAATAAGACGCAGAGAGATATAATAACATGCAGAGAGATATAATAACATGCAGAGCGATATGATAACCAGAGCGATATAATAACACGAAGAGCAAAATAATAACACACCAAGCGATATAATAACAGGCATAGAGAAATACACTTATAATACGCACAAAATATCCACGCAGAAAGACGCAATAACATGCATAGCGATATAATAACATGTAGGTGATATAATAACACGCAGAGCGATATAATAACACGCAGAGATATAATAACACGCAGAGAGATATAATAACACAGAGAGATATAATAACACGCAGAGCGATATAATAACATCCATCAAGTTCAACCTATGCTAAATTTAGACAACAGATACTTTATCCTATATCAATACCTACTTATTGATCCAGATGAAGGCAAACAAAAAACCCAAGATATCCAATGATATCTCATACGGGGAAAATTAATTCCTTCCTGACTCCAAGATTTGGTAATCGAATTAATCCCTGGATCAACATCCTTCCCATGTATACTTATTTGGTATATTCCTGTATACCTTTCCTTTCTAAAAAGATGTCCAATGTTTTTTGAACGAATCTATTGTATCTGCCATCACAGTCTCCATGGGTAATGAACCCCACATTGTAACTGCCCTTACTGTAAAGAACCCTTTCCTGTGTTGCTGGTGAAATTTCCTTTCCTCCAACCTTAAGGGATGACCCCGTGTCCTTTGTACTGCCCGTGGGATGAATAGTTCTTTTGAAAGCTCCTTGTACTATCCCCGAATATATTTGTATATAGTTATCATATCCCCTCTTAGACGCCTCTTTTCTAATGTAAATAAATCTAATTTAGCTAGTCTCTCCTCATAAGTTAGATTGTCCATCCCCTTTATTAATTTGGTGGCTCTTCTCTGCACTCTCTCTAATTCCATAATGTTTTTTCTTAGGATTGGTGCCCAAAATTGTACTCCCTATTCAAGGTGTGGTCTTACTAATGCTTTGTAAAGGGGCATAATTATGTTTACTTCCCTTCCACCCATTGCCCGTTTGATGCAAGATAAGATCTTGTTTGCCTTTGCAGCTACTGCATGACTTTGGGCACTATTGCTAAGCCTGCTGTCTACAAACACTCCTAAATCCTTCTCCATCAAGGATTCCCCCAATATATCTCCATTTAATTTGTAAGTCGCCTTTTTATTCTTGCATCCCAAATGCATAACCTAACATTTATCTGTTTTTAACCTCATCTGCCATTTACCTGCCCACGTTTCCAGTCTCTCCAAGTCCTTCTGAAGAGAAATTACATCCTGCTCTGATTCTATTACCTTACACAATTTAGTATCATCAGCAAAGATGGAGACTTTGCTCTCGATGCCAACCTCAAGGTCATTAATAAACAAGTTAAAAAGCAGGGGTCCCAGTACCGATCCCTGAGGTACTCCACTCACGACTTTAGCCCAACCTGAAAAAGTTCCATTTATGACAACCCTCTGTTGTCTGTCCTTTAACCAGTTTTCAATCCAGGTGCATATATTATTACAGAGTCCAATTTTCTTTATTTTGTACACCAACCTCTTGTGTGAAACCGTATCAAAAGCCTTTGCAAAATCTAAGTAGACCATATCAACTGCATTACCCTGGTCTAAATTCCTACTTACCTCCTCAAAGAAACAAATAAGGTTAGTTTGGCAAGATCTATCCTTCATAAATCCATGCTGACTATTACTAATAATTTTGTTTTCCATTAGGTATTATATAGGGTAATAGGTTATATAGGGTAATAGGAATTATAGGGAGCAGTTATATGGGGTAATAGGGGGAGTTATAGGGAGCGGTTATATGGAGTAATAGGAGTTATAGGGAGCGCTTATATGGGGGTATAGGAGGAGTTATAGGGAGCGGTTATATGGGGTAATAGGAGGAGTTATAGGGAGCGGGTATATGGGGTAATAGGAGGAGTTATAGGGAGCAGTTATATGGGGTAATAGGAGGAGTTATAGGGAGCGGTTATATGGGGTAATAGGAGGAGTTATAGGGAGCGGGTATATGGGGTAATAGGAGGAGTTATAGGGAGCAGTTATATGGGGTAATAGGAGGAGTTATAGGGAGCGGTTATATGGGGTAATAGGAGGAGTTATAGGGAGCGGCTATATGGGGTAACAGGGGGAGTTATAGGGAGCGGGTATATGGGGTAATAGGAGGAGTTATAGGGAGCGGTTATATGGGGTAATAGGAGTAGTTATAGGGAGCAGTTATTAGGGGGAATAGGAGGAGTTATAGGGAGCGGTTATATGGAACATAATATAAAGAAATGTTTGAAACGTTTTTCCCTGTCACGCGTTCCTCTCTGAGTCACTGCTTCTGTAATACTCCCACTTTCTGCCTCAGCTAATGGGCGCCTGTTACTTGGTTTTATCTGATGCGTTCACAACGAAAACAGAACAATGTGTTTTTATACAAATAAAGAATTGGCAAAGATAGACAAGCCTAATTAAAGGTGCAGTTCCACCTTATCCGCCCACTATAATTATACATATATATCACAAATTGCATTTCTGACCCCTTTTATCCCATTTTCTTACTGCAGAAATATTGATAAATACAATATTTTGTTGCATCTCTTATTTGGTTGTTTCATATAACCGCTCCCTATAACTCCCCCTATTACCCCATATATTCACTCCCTATAACT
>WSYH01008598.1:0-28653 GCA_036426205.1 Ascaphus truei | reverse complement strand
GTTAGCATATAGCCAATAAAGAATATCACTTGTGAGCACATTCACGTCTTAGACAGGTCTGCAACCCTGCCTTTCACCATTATCACCCAGCACACAGCACTTCCACTGCAGCAAGGGATTCTGGGAAATGACATGCAAATGAGCACACAGTGCCACCTTTTGCTTCAAAACCATAAACATGGTTCCCTATAGGCTTAAGCTTGCTGCGTGGTCACAGCTTTGAGCACAGCCAGGCTTAAGATGCATAGCGAGTAAACCCACCCACCCACATGTTTATGGTTTTGAAGCAAAAGGTGGCACTGTGTGCTCATTTACATGTCATTTCCCAGAATAGTGAGTTCTAATCATGTGGATACTATTGATGATGTTATAGTAGTAGGTGGGAGATTTTATTTTGTGTCAGGAATTGCTGTTTGTGTATACCGACAGGTTACACTAGTCTCCCCAGACCTGCTTTTTGATATGGTATACATGACATATGGAGGTACCCATGTTTTTCAAATATTAGGTATTACATTGGATGGATAGATGTCTGGTAGCACGAGACTCCTTCTACATCATGTAAAAACATAGCCTGCAGTCTTCCATTCCTCTGTGATTTGGGCAGCCCATATACTACTCCCCAACCCAAGTTAATATTCATTGCAACCCTTCCTGAAGTTCCTGCGCCAATCTGTCTATGGCCTCGTCCAAATCTGCTACTGGCACAAGTGCTGTAATCATTGTAGCATGTAATGTAAAATCTGCATCGTTGTATCTATTGGACAACTGCATAAATGCTTTTCATATTGTGATTAATAATAATAACTTTATTTCATATAGCACTTTTCTCCCAATGAGACACAAAGCGCTTCACAATTACAGTACAGTGCACAGCACAGAGGAATGTTACACAGTCCCTGCCTACATGAGCTTACAATCTATATTTTTGGTGCCTGAGGCACAGAGAGAGAAAGTGACTTTCCCAAGGTCACAAGGGAATTGAACCAGAGTACCCTGATTCAAACACAGTGTAAGTATATGTAGTATTTGTTTACAGAGTTCGTGTCTTTACTCACTGAGCCACTCCTTCTTCCAAGATGAAAAAAAGTATCCGTACTGGCACACATCTGGAAAAGCTGCTATTTTCAAAATCACATGGAACTGATTCCTGGGCCACTTCAGGTTCTGCGTTTTTTCTCAACTGGAATAGTGTTTCAGACGTATTCCTTTACTTATAATCTGAGATCAGACTCCAAAAGACTGTTCATGGTCCCAAGGCTCAACAAAGTACCCGGCCGTTCCTCCTTCTCTTACCGTGCACCCAAAACTGGAACAACCTACCGGAGACTCTCACATCCACCACCAGTTTAAGTTCTTTCAAATCTAAGGCTGTCTCACATTTTAATCTGGCCTGTAACTGTTTCATATGCCCATAATATTTATTATCTTTAACTGTGCATGCAATGTCTTGTATATAATGGATACCCTGTTCATTTATATAACTGTATTTGTAACCATGTATTATTTGTCTTAACTCTGTGCCCAGGACATATAGTACTTGAAGTATTACCTCAGTATTGAAGTATTACATTCTCGATGTATTACTTCCTGGTAAAACATTTTATAAATAAATAAACTTGTTGGGTAACAATACAAAAGCAAAAAGAAAAAAGTGGGTGCGCCAAATAATAAATGCAACTTGAAATACTGAACTATTATAAAAATAGTTAAAAAACCTAAGAGATAATGAACAATAAAAATAAATATAAAATATATAATGTGACATGAACCAATCCGGAGCATGTAGGGTCTGGCACCATTAATTAAAAATTTAATTAAAAACAAAGTGTGTTAAAAAACCAAAACCCAAAAGATATTGCAGCTTCCTGAACAAGGAACCCCAGTCCTTGGTGTAAGTGGTTGTAAGAGGAAAAAATATGGAAGCACAGTCAAAAGGGTACTAATATTTTGTCAAGATATAATCACAAACAAAAGCAACAATTGTCAAAATAAAATCAAAAGATAATTATATAAAACAGTTAGAACTGGGTGCATTACTGAGAGGCGATCGGAGCAAGTTCCTGCTAAACGAATGTCAGAGGGGTAACAACAGGAAAAATCCTGGCTTAAGATCAAAGTCTTGTGACCAGAGAAGTACCTCCAGATGGATACGCAAAACGTAGGGGGATATCGTGTTGAGGGGTGCCTGCGGGTTGAGCCAATGCTCGATGTGCTCACCCAACCTCCACCGATGGCTCGTGGGGGCCCGTTGGTTCTCCCAAATCGACTCCTCCGGTCACGATGATGAAAACTGACTCTGCACAGCACGCCGGGTTTCCGGGTGTGACGCGATGACCCTTCCCGGCTGTATCGGGGTTGTGCGATCCTCCTCCGCAGTGCTGGTAACAATAGGCAGGCAAACATGCCGATGACAAATGCCGCCCTCACAAACGCACGTAACAGTGCTGGTAGTACCAATACACTATACCAAATGAGGGCACAGACCCTTGGCTCCTCCTCATACGCGTTTCACCAATGAATGGCTTCGTCAGGGATGACAATTGTTGCTTTTGTTTGTGATTACTGTATATCTTGACAAAATATTATAAAGGTGTTTATCTTACCAGTACCTTTTTGACTGCGCTTCCATATTTTTTCCTCTCACAACAATACAAAAAAACAGGATGAACACAACCAAATCTTTCTGCAAGTATAACGGCGCAGATTTACATGTTCTGTGAACAAGGTTTTTGAGTCTCTCAGTATGTGCTGATTCTGTTAGCTGCCAAAAAGCAGTATCCATTGTAGACTAGGGCCACGGTCCGCCATGAAAAATATCTTTCAATTATACCTGGTCGCGGTTCATATGTCTTGTAGTTTTCAGGTTTAACGAGATTCTCAAGATTAGCTGGGACTGGGGGAATTGCATTGATTTAGTTTCTTTGCCTCCTCACCATTTCTTTCAATGCTGCAGAATTGAGAAGTTCTGCCTGGGCTGCTTGCGACAAGCCGTTTGTGCTCTCATTAATGGCTTGGGCCACAGTTTCCTTATTTTCTCCTGCACACTGCTTAATTTTCGCTACTGTTTTCAATGCCTCCACATTTGCAGACGAATGTACACAAGGTTTCAGTGTTACATTTCCACCTTCTGTAGGAATTCTTGCTTTACATCTCCCTCGTTCTTCACAACGCCAACACTTCTTTATTTTATGGTCACTTATTTTATGAAAAACATAGCAATAACTGTCCACTGTCACTTTCTGCTTTCTACGCTTGGATAAAACTCTCCAAACACCAAGCAACATATGAAAAGTTTTTGTTTAGAAATCCTTTGCTTAAGAGCACTATTGGAGGATTCATTAAACAGGCACATTACTTGCTGGCACATTACTTGTTTGCACCTTTAAAGCCAAAATCAACGTCAAAATACTTTATAATCTCTACCTCCCTCTGTTTAGAGACCTCTGGAAATGGAAAAGTACACATTTACGATATACCGCAATAATGAATAATCATTACATTATGACAAAAATACACAGTGCAATACCTATATATCTCTTGTAAAAAGGGTCATTTAGTTTAACCCTTTGGCCAATCATTCTTCCTGTAATTATACAGGTAAATAAGAATTGTAACCCAGATTCGTGTTAGGACCTGCTTCGGTCATGGCTTGTAAATGGCAGCAGGCTGAAGACGCTTTGGCCAAAGGGTTAAACTAAATGACAAAAGACAAAAAACAAGTGCAAAACGCAAATAGTGAAGTACATCAAAACATATTTAGTGTTTAAAAAAGGATATGTATTCTGCGTACATCAAAGCCATAGAACATAAGCATTGCGTGTATCAATACACCAGTTACCACACAGCTGGCATCAGGGTAGACGATAGAAGGAGATCCCCCAGGTAAGTGAACCTCAGCACTCTCCAGATGTCATCTGACTCCGTGGCTGTAGTTGGTCACCAGCATCCAGGTCGTCTCCAAATCACGTGTTACAGGAACCCCGTTGTCGCCTCCGTGGTGGTAATAAGGAAGTTCTTATTCCAAAAAGACACACTATGTGTGCTTCGTGACAAAGTTTCTAAGTCCACTCAACAGAGTCTCAATGCTCCAGGATACAGTTGCGTGTTCAGGCGTCTGTGCCTGCAAGTCCGTCAGCTGACAGTGACGTTCCGTTACGCTCATACGTGTGACGTCACACAAGGGGGGTACCTCCAACGGGAGACACCCGAGCGGTATATTACGGATGCACGGCAGAAAAGAGATGTATCTTATTAACTAAGCACAAAGCTGTTAAAGGATAAAAATAGTAGGCATAAAAAGTACCAATAAAAGCAATAATCCTACGCGTTTCGTAGCTAGATGCTATTTCATCAGGTATGACCATTATGCGCGTAACGGAACGTCACTGTCAGCTGACGGACTTGCAGGCACAGACGCCTGAACACGCAACTGTATCCTGGAGCATTGAGACTCTGTTGAGTGGACTTAGAAACTTTGTCCCGAAGCACACATAGTGTGTCTTTTTGGAATAAGAACTTCCTCATTACCACCACGGAGGCGACAACGGAGTTCCTGTAACACGGGATTTGGAGACGACCTGGATGCTGGTGACAAACTACAGCTACGGAGTCAGATGACATCTGGAGAGTGCTGAGGTTCACTTACCTGGGGGATCTCCTTCTATCGTCTACCCTGATGCCAGCTGTGTGGTAACTGGTGTATTGATACACGCAATGCTTATGTTCCATTACTTTGATGTACACAGAATACTTACCCTTTTTTAAACACTAAATATATTTTGATATACTTCACTATTTGCGTTTTGCGCTTGTTTTTTGTCTTTTGTCTCTAGATCTTGGGAGTGCTGAGCCACTCTGTCACTATAGCAGCATACGCAACATACCAACGGTTTTGTATCAATTTCTTGTCACTTCCACAGTACAGTAGGGTTGTGCCTGAAACCATTGTTTGAATAAGAAACAATAAGGAGGGTTTACACTAATTAGTGGTATCACTTTTAGATATTGATCTATCAACACAATTGGGTTGTTTTTTGGGTTGCGCACTTAAATCTTTTTTCACTGTTAAACTAAATGACCATTTTTACAAGAGATATATAGGTTGCACTGTGTATTTTTGTCACAATGGAAGTAGCTTTGGGCATTTTTGTTCTATGTTGTATACATTTAGCCACGCCCACTAGCACTCCTTTTGACACTTATATGCATTATATATATTATGTGGTAATGGTTGGGGTTTCTCAGAGCTTCTTGGGAATCTGTGTACATTATGACAATGTATTGTGCTTAATTGTTTTTTAGTGTGTTCTTGTGTGTTATGTATTGACTTTAATTGTTAGCAACATGTTCAGGAAGTAATAGGTATTGTTTATTAATATATATTAACAATTTTGAAATAAATTGTCTGAAGTCAAATTTATTACCCCTCTCCTTCCCTAGTCTCTCCTGATCCTCCATATCTCTCCTCCCCTCTCTCCATTGTTCCGTCTCGCCTACTCCCCCCCTTGTCCCTCCTGCCACCCCCTCTCCATCCCAATAGGATTTATAAAAAAAAAAATTGCAAGGCTGAGAAATGGAAAGATTCTTTATTCATTCAAATGTTTGCAAGGGCGAGAAAGGGCAGGGACATGGGGAAAAGTTGAACACGCCAAGCGCGGTTCTCGGCAAATTGGTGGCGGTAAATGTAAACATACTGTGAGCTGCACGGAGAAAATTTTACATGCACGCGACACTTTAATAATAGTGTCGTCATTGCACGGGGGTAGTTAAATATGGCAGAAGCGCAAGGGACATTTTAAAATGTCATCGGTGGTGGCGTTGCATGGGACAATTAATTATGGCATTGGCACGCGGGAAATGTTACAATGGCATCGACAGCGAGATGTCCCTGCGGCTAAGTGTTTTGGTAGCGGAAAAACGGCCGTTATCAGAGTCCAATTTCGCATTTAATACCTAACCCCCCCCTTCCATTCCAAATAGGGTAGTAATTAAATTGGCAATATGATCTTATGCTTAATGTGAGCCCTTATGCACTTACCTTTGCATTATTGTCACAAACATTTTTATATACAATGAGTTTAAAAATCAATAAAAACATTCTGGAGTTAAGCGGCAGTTGCTGCTTTGGAGTATATAAAATAGGGGCGATAGTAAAATCAAATGTATATATTGAAACATTATACAAAAATAATCAAGCACGGGTCCAGCGGCAGAGGGGGGGCCCCAAACAAAACAGCCAATCACTGAAGTGGTCCCAGCTCTCCCCTCCTGTCAGCGGCGCTGATTCTCGGTTGATATAAAGAGATAGGGACAATTAACTTTTTCCCGATGTCAAAGTCTCCTAATTGTGGTGTAAAAAATAACAATGGGATTTTCATTCCTTTCCTACATCCAGTTTAGCTCCAGTTTTGCCATTGTGAAACTTTGATAGATCAGAGCAGCCATGAGATGGTTTTTAGCCAAACCTCCCAACTGTAAACCTGGTCCACAATACCACATCAGTATCATGTGATTTCTCCATTTCCCCCTTACCTCTCTCTGACCATCATCTCATCTCATTTTCTCTCTCTTACTTCTCCCTTTCTCTACCTCCATCTACCCCTCGTTTCTGCAGAGACCTGCACTCTATCAACCTACCAGCTTTTGATTCCACTTTGCACTCCTTCTCCTCTCTCTCTTCTCTTCTCCAGACTGTGATAACCTGGTCAGGAACTACAACTCTGCCCTATCTTCCTCTCGATCTACATGCCCCGCTTTCTCTCGGCCATTCTCGCCCTTCTAACCCCAGACCCTGGCTAAATTCCCACACACGCATGCTGCGTTCCTGCACTCGTTCGTTCCTCTGAACGCCTGTGGAGGAAATCTTACACTCTTGCAGACTTCTTTCCCTACAAATTTATCCTATCCTGTTTCAACTCTGCCCTCTCCCAGGATAAACAAATATACTTTTCTTCACTAATCAACACGCACAAGTCTAACCCACACCGACTGTTCTCTGTCTTTCACTCCCTACTCAGACCACCGTCTACTACTTGTTTTTCATCCTCCATTTCACCTCAGGACTTTGCTGACTATTTCAAGAAAAAAGTGGAATCCACACATCAAGACATCCCCTCGGTATCCTCCTCCCATCCTATACCTGTTCCTAACTCTCCTCCTTCCTTCCTTGACTGTTTTTCCATTGTCAAAGAGGAGGATGTATCGGTGCTGATCTCTTCTTCTACCACTTGCCATCTTGACCTCATTCCCTCCCATCTCCTAAAACCTCTTGCTCCTACTCTAATCCCTATGCTCACACATTTTCAACTCTTCCCTCTATGGACCTTTCCCTCTTCCTTCAAACATGCAACAGTTATACCATTACTCAAAAACAGCAAACTTGACTGTACCGGTCTCTCTAACTATCGTCCTGCCTCTAAACTCATTGTATTCTCTCGCTTGCTCCATTTTCTCACCTCCTTTTCTCTCCTAGATCCTCTACAATCTGGCTTCAGCACTGCTCACTCCACTGGAACAGCCCTGCTAAACTAAACTTATGACCTCTATGCTGCCAAAGATAAAGGTCACTACACTCTGCGCACATTGCTCAACCTCTCTGCAGCCTTTGATATTGTAGACCACCCTATTCTCCTTGACATTCTCCATACTCTTTGTATCCGTAACAAAGCTCAATCCTGGATTTCCTCTATCGATCTCTCTGTGGGGGTACCCCGGGTCTCTGTCCTGGGAGCTCTTCTATTTGAACAATTTCTCTAGGTGACCTTATCACATCTCTTGGGTTCAAATATCCAATGACACACAAATTTAATTTTTTAACCCCTGTACCTGCTGTACAGATCAAAGTTTCGAAATGTCTCCCCACTATATCATCCTGGGTGATCCTCTGCGAACTCAATCTTAGCATGTCAAAAATGGAGCTCCTCATTTCCTCCCAACCTGGCCCTACTACCTCCTACATTACTGTTGGAAGCACTATCATACACCCAGTATCACAAGCACCCTGCCTAGGGTTCACATTTGACTCCTCCCTCACATTCTCTTCTCATATTCAACTCTCATATTCAAAATGTAGCTAAAGCCTGTCGTTTTTTTCCTCCAGAATATTGCAAAGATACGACTTTTCCTCTGTTGCTCTGTTGCTCTACTGCTAAAACTAACACAGGCCCTCATTCTCTCCCATCTTGACTATTGTAACCTCCTGCTTTCCGACCTTCCTGCCTCTCACCTGTCTCCCCTACAATCTATCCTAAACGCTGCTGCCAGAATCCCTTTACTCTCTCCTAAATCTGTCTCAGCGTCTCCCCTGCTGAAATCCCTCTCTTGACTTCCTATCAAATCCTGTATCACACACACACAATTCTCCTCCTCACTTTTAACACTCTCCTGCCCCTCCTTACATCTCAGCCCTAATTTCTCGCTATACACCATCCTGACTCTTGCGTTCTTCTCAAGGATGTCTTCTCTCTACCCCTTTTGTATATAAAGCCCTCTCCCGCATTAAACCTCTCACTGACTGTCCCACAACTCTGGAATCTCTATCCACCTTTAAGACCCATCTTAAAACACACCTAATTAACGAAGCATATGAGTAGCTCCATGGCTGATACTATACACATCATACATCGACCTTGGCCCCTTGCAGATGCACTTATCAGAACACCCTCCTACTGTCTCTGTACTGTACATTCTTCCTACTTACCAATCAGATTGTACGCTCTTCGGGTCTCGGACTCCTTTTCCTAATGTTACTTTTATGTCTGAAACGCTTATTCCCATTATGTTTTATTTGTATTATTTGTTATTTATATTATTATGTCATGTGTATTACTGCTGTGAAGCGCTATGCACATTAATGTCGCTATATAAATAAAGATATATAATCAAAGAAACTATATCTATTGAAAGCAAATAAATGTACTTGATATATCTGGCTCCATAAGCTGAAGCTGTTTAATTTCTATGGTGGAAAAGTGCTCATAACAACGTCTGCATGCCTACAGTATGATACAATTAGAAAAGAGAATGCCAAAATACAAAAGGCTCTGACATAGAATATGGAACTTTTACCCCACATTTGTAATGGTTTGTTTTACATAGAATTTGAGAAAACGTCTTTGTTGGGGGAAAAAAAATTAAAAAAAAGGAAATAAAAAGTTATTTTTAACAGCTGGGCTTTGTCAAAGTCTAAAAAAATAAAATCCAGGTGCATAATGGAAGAGTTTAACAGGTGCACACTGTACTATAGGGAAATAATAATGAGGCATAATCCAAATTTAGGTGCAAACAATGTAACCCTCCTTGCCCGGCTCTAAAGGAGTTTACATCGAGTCGCATATTTACGTGGCTGTGCTCGGTCTCCCATACCTGTTCAGGTGCTGGATCCCCCAGGCTGGGCGTGGATATGCAGAGAATAATGATGGGTGCCAGGAACTTTTATAGAACAAGCAAGAGCTTTATTCACATCCACTGATAATGCTCACCATACAAAAACAAACTTCACTTCAGGCAGTAACTGGTGGCAACAATATGGTTACTCTACGCTTCTTCCCCTGGCAGCCCTCAGTCCTACGCTGGGAATGCTTGTTTCCCTTGGTAATAGTTAGATTGGAAATCTCCTGCATAGTGTCTAAAGTGGGCCTGTGGCAAACGTAACATACATACATATATACACATACCTCTATCTCCCTATAGTGACATCACTGGTCACAAGGCATACAAAGGAGTGGCTAGCCCTTCTGCACAGTTATCCTGCAATACATGGTGTCGATCCCACTTAGATAACTCATTAAGGCTATTAATCTCTTATACCAACTACTGTAGTAGTTTTCAAAGGGGGGGGGTGGGGGTGCAATAACACCATCCACTTTCCATCAGTACAATAATTGCAGCATAAGAGTAGGACAGTTTTTTGTCTAGCAAATTGCATGACATGATCAACACACTTTGCACCTGACTATTATTGTCTGCTGGTCCCTACCCCAAAGAGCTTGCACCTAAATAGACATTTGGGCTTATTCTATATCTGCCAAAGTGGTCGATTGGGCCATTTTTTGCCCGATATTCCCCATTTATTTCAATGGGGAATTTCGGTCTCTTCAGCTGATATAGAGTAATCCTAGAAGGAAGGGTAGGAGAGGTGATGCAGAGAAATTATTAAAGATAAGAGCTTGTATACATTCATCCATTGTTCTGTAGTAGGGGAATGCTAACAACCCTCTTTGCTTGTAGTCCCAGAAGCACAGTCAATGATTTTGTAAGTGAGTAACGTACGTTCAACTCTGCAAGATGAGGAATCAATTTTGTCTAAAACTCCAATCTGCTTTGAATCAAAACACAAGCTATTGATGTTTTGGTATTGCACCCAAATATATGTTTTTTGCCCCTCTATTAATCTTACTCATATGCATTTGCACTAATTTACCATTAATAATAAATACACATTAGAAGAGAAATGGTCAAATAACTATACACACACAAAACTGTATGAGGTGCAAAATGTGTACACATACATTCCTATCAATAATTGACAACAATAAAAGCAACAAATCCAAAGCTCAGCAGGATACATGTGTATTCATAGTACATTCAGTTTCAATGGGGATTTTACTGCAGCTTCAGAATATATAAAATGTACCTCTTAGGGGTCCAAGAGGAAGACTGTCACCACTAAGGACGCGGTGTACACTCTCAAGCGCCAGTGCTGCACTCAACATATTTGGAGGCTAAATGGTGACACCATACCAACTGATACCGAATTCCGATTGTAAGAGTGATGCACCGAAGAGTAACACATTCATGTGTCTTGGTGCATGTGATAGGTTGGCCTTGTAGGTGAGGTCAGTTACAGCAGGAGTCCACACAGAAGTTATTTAAGAAAATAAAGGACTTTATTTTCAGGACTGCGAAAACAATGGATCAAAGCACAAAATAAAGAGTCTTTCAAAGTCCTTATCTTGATAGCGGGTTAGGGTACCAGCTGTCTCCAGGCAACCTTCTGTTGCAGGCTGTGAAGTCCTGCTGTTCCCAGGAAGTCACTCTGGGCAACTGCTGTCCTGTTTCCTTGCAAGCTTCTCTGTGAAGCAGGGTTTTGAGTCCCCACTGTTCCCAGGTAAATCTCTCGTGGAACAAGAAGCCTGGGTCTATGTAGACTTGGAGCTTGGTTCTGAGTTTGAATCCTAGCCAGTCCCAGGCAATTCTCCTGTGACCCTTCTCTCTTGCTGGTTCAGGAACACTGACAGGCAGTAACTTCCTACTGTTTAAACCCTGCTCAATCAGAAGTTTATTTAAAACACCATAGCAGACCTGACAGCAAGGGTGTGGCCTCCTTATCCAGGCAGAGGGAGGGAGTTAACCCCTTCACTCCCTCACAGTGCACCAAAACATATAAGCAATTTTGATGTGTTGTGTGACACGTGCGAATAGCAAAATGTGCGCCAAATGTAAGAACATGAATAATGACAAACCAGTATTTGCTGCTAATGATTTTAAGCGAGAAATGCATTTTTTTTTACACAATGCACTTTCAATTTCAATTATGCATAAATAGGCCACTTAGAATTTAGGTGCCTTAGCAAAAAAAAAAAAAAAAACTGCGTTACTCATGTGAAGCAGCCTAAGCATCCAGCATTTTGTCTACAAATGATGAAGCAAATACAAATACACAGTGCTTCATTTCTATTACCACTAGTTCTGCGCTATCCACTTTATATGGTCATACAATTTTCAATGCTGCAGTGCCACGGTCGATAATATTTGATAATAATGTGACACTGCCTTGAACCCTCCGATGTGAAGCACCCCACTCTGGTAATCACAGACAATCTGGAAGCTCAGTTCTGCTGATTGCTGGCCTGCTCTTGCAGATCATGTAAACACATTGCAGCACATTGCTGTTCCCAGTGACAGCAATGCCGTTTAGTCTCAGTAAGAAAGAAAAAAAGAACTTGCACTCACCAGTGTTTCCTTCCAAGGTTTGCCTGTAGGTGCTCTGATCATAGGCCCTTACCTGGGCATATACTTATGAAGACAGTCCAAAACAATTGGATCGGCACACAGAACATAAATATAAATGTAAACATTATGGTAGAAAGACTTACTGGCTCCTCGTTGTTCGTTTTAGCAATAGGCTTACTTTAATGCTGATTCCTCTCAAGGCATCCTCATTGACAATGCAGGGGCTCAGCGCTGAGCGTCCGCACGCCTCAGCACGGCCTGTCCTTGTATGGACTCGGCCTGAGAATGAGTCCTGTTAACATTCCCTGAGACTCTGTATAGGAATGGCCCCTGTTAACATCCTTCTGCCAACATTACCTCCTTCAATGAGTGTGGGCTTGGCCTCTGGATATCAGGCCCTCCTCTTGTATGATCGTTCCCTTTAACTTCTTGTATGATCCTGGCCTGTTATAGACTCTGCTTGTCACTATCCATCCTCAGTGATACTTGACACTGACTTCCCCAGTCGTGGAAGTGCTACTTCAACAGAGGTATTTACTACTGAAACATAGAGATCTAATTGCCAGGCAGATCCTCTGCCATCCTGAGGCCTTTTATGCCTTGCCCTCTGTGTTATTGTATGTATGCATTCCCTCCCTGTGAGACATGCTTCTCTCTCTGGGCCACAATATAGGATCCTGACTACTTGGGTACTGTCTCTGACTGAAAACATAATAAATGGGGGCCTGATCTACACTATACTTGGGGAAGCACATGTCCTACCTCTACTCCCCGAGGTCCCACGCCTCCTGCCATGCTGACTTTTGGCACTCCTGAAACCTGAACGTCCCAGCAGCCTCTTTGCTTTATATATCCCTTATGACACAGCACCTCTGTGTCACTACTGGGCGGGGGTAGCATCTACCTCTTATTAACCCCTTGTGTTCTGGAGCCACAGGGAATACGCTGGGTAATATATGGCCAGACAGCTTAACTAGTTCCTTTTATAAGCACCAAAGAGTTTTTTTTGCCTTTTCTTTACTTTATTGAAAAGCAGCAGGTTTACAAAGTTACTTGTAGATGTGGTGTAGTGAGAGAGAGCTTCTCTACAGTAAGATGGTTATAGTGGGGAAAAAGTAAAAACGATACTCTTACCAAGAGTTGGAAGGCACGAGTAGTGCTTACTTAGCCTGCTGTGGTAGAAAAAAAGAAAATGGAGGGTGCCTCACAGGAGCAGAGCCTGGGCTGAGGAAACTGTGAATACAGGCAGGGGGTAATGGAACAGTCCACTATGCGAGGGGAATAGCAGGGGTAATCATGGCAACCAACTCCAGAAAGCCAGGAGATAGAGAAAATAACTAATGTATCCATTTCACCTGCACTGGGAATAAAGCTGCAGGGAAGCTAACATACAAATAACTAGCAGGCAGAGCTGCAAAAGAGAAGGGGGGTGAAACAGAGAGGGCAGAAAGAATTCCTGTTCCAGGACACTCCCCGTCTGGTATCTGGAGATACCACTATATAACTGACTATGTGTAACATATGTAAATACATGACAAGGCATAATATCACATTCACATAACAATGCGAAAGTCCATATCCACATAGCAATGAGATACCGGTATCGCTGGCTTCAAAGTCCCTTGGCCAAGGTTCTTTGGCAAAGGATGCCAGGTGGATGCACCGCTCCAGGTTAGCTGGTTGCACCACAATGTCTTTGTGCAAAAGTCTCTGGCACTGTTTAGTATTTATTTGTAATCCTTCACGTTCTCCCACGAAATTGGTTCCGCAGTCGGAGTGTGTTTGTTTGACTGGTCCTCTGATGGCAAAGAATCTTCTGAGGGCGTTTCTGGGTCATATATTCGTGAGTGACACGGATACTTGAGGCCTTATCTCCGTGTCCTCCTCTGGATTCACAAGTTCAAAGTCGTCGGCTGGGATTAACGGTGTTTCCGTGGATTGCGTCAGAAGCGTTGGTCCTGTTAGCCACGACGTGTTCTGGAGTGGCGCTGCGGGCACTGATCTGATGGCATGATCTGCAGTATTTTGGTCTGTGGGTACATGGTACCATTGTTCTGGTTGGGTTGACTTCCTGATTCTTTCTACACAGTTGGCCACGTATACGTGGAGTCTTCTTTTCTCGTTGCTTATGCAACCCAGTACCACCTTGTTATCTGTGTAGAACCTGACAGCATCTGGTTTGCAGTCCATTTCATTTTTGATGAGTTCTGCCAGTTCTTCCGCTGATACTGCGCCCCATAGCTCAGATCTGGGTATAGTGTGGTCGCGTTGTGGCGCCACTTTAGCCTTGCCGAGGATGAACCTGACATGGTCACCTCCATCCGCATCCATGGTTTTTAAGTAGGCTTCTGCTGCTATGGCCTTTGTAGAGGTGCCTTGGAACACGCAAAGTTCTTTGCTGTGTGCAGCGGTGAGAGATGTGGGTTAGTAGGGGCGTGGGATCTGAAGCTGCTCTAGGATCTTCAAAGAATCCTTCCACGTTTCCCAATATTTCTGTCTTTCTGGAGGTAGTGGGGTATCCCAGTCCTGCATCTCGAAGGACATTTCTCTGAGAAGAGACTTCCCTTGTATGGTGACTGGAGCCACGAATCCCAGCGGGTCATAAAGACTATTGACCGTGGACAGGACCCCGTGTTGGGTGTAGGGTTTTCCCTTGATGGACACCTGGAATGTGAATGCGTCTGTTTTGAGATTCCAGCTTATCCCCAGACGCCGCTGTATGGGAGGCGTGTCGGTCCCCGGATCCAAGTTCCTAAGGTCGCTTGCGTGGTCGTCTCTTGTTGTCTGGAACGCTGTGCACCCTAAGTCATCGGTGCGTTCCTCTTGCACGAGAACGTCTCCACGTATTTTGGTGATACGCCTTTGTGTCTCTTTGTTAACTGCCCTCAGGAGGTTGTTTTCTCCCTGGACATGACGGAGAACAGTCTCTTTTGTCCGTGTAAATCCTTTTGTGAAATGTCTCTGCGGCTGTCTCTTTTTAGCCGTGTGAGAGGACAGTCTTTTTACCCCTGTAGTTTCACCTGCAGGGCGCGATCTTTAGTGGCTATGCCAGCTGTGGCGGTTGGCTGTTTTGCCACTTGGTATTCTGCGGAGAGGAATGGCTGTACGTCTTAGCTGTGCCATTGCTCGCAGGAGGACCGTCCGATTGTTTCCTTTCCTTTGGACGATCCTTTTGTCAGTCACCTTCAGGAGGTTACTATCTACCTTCGGTGGAGTCGCCTTGTCATCCTTAGTTGTCTGGACTACTAAGCATCCTAGGCCATTGTCCCATCCCCCTGATGTGAAGATGTTTTTGTTGATCTCAGGGGTATGACCTTGTCTCTTCTCCTCACTTGGCCCTCCTGTTACTTGGAGATGGCCAAAACATGGTTCAGAGAGGGATGTGTGTCCACATTCTGTTATCGCTGTTCTGCGGGCGTCAACATAGTCTGGTTCGTGCCCTTTGTCGATGCACACGTTGCCAGGTACTGATCAAAAATCCACAGAAGGTATAGTAATACCTCAATAACAACAAGATACCAAAAACAATATGCGGCCTGCAGTATGTTGTAAAAAAAAAAAGAGTAAAAGGGAATATAACTCAAAATCTATCGAATAAACCTGTAAAAATATATCTACAGGAAGATACCATCGTACCACCCACTGGACATCATGATTGACAAGACACCAAGAGACATGACTCCACATGAGGCAACAGAGGGAGGAGGACAGAGCCAGGACAGGAGGGACTGACAGTGCCAAACTGCAAGTCTTTTCATCATACTATTTACATTTACTTTTTGAGTTCCGATACAATTGTTTTGGACTGCCTTCACTGGCAGGGCCGGCTTGATGGTGGTGCTTGTGCATCGAGCCCCATGGTTACAGAGGCCCCACGCTCTTCCCCACAATAATTAAATTGTTTGTTGGGGGAGAACAGGGGGCCTCTGTAACTCTCTTACATTCATGGCGCTGCGACGTCAAATGGTGTTGCCATGACAATGGAAAGTCACGTGACATCGTGACACCATGCGGCGTCACGTTGCTATCTCAATGGGACACCCTATGGCACCTCGTTGCCATGACAATATGATACCGCATGGCACCATAATGTCACGCAATGTCACGTTTCATGGCAACGTGACGCCATTATACATTGCGGGCCATGATGACAGGATGCTGAAGAGGAGAGGCCGGAGGAGAAGGTAAAAGGCCCCGCGATAGTCCCATTCGGCTCACTGGAAATCTGGCCAACATTTTCAAGCTTATTTCAGTGAGATTTAGCATGCAAATGCAGGTAATTTCTAAAACTTAAAAGGAATTATTTTCAGGTAGAGAAATTTTCAACAAGTGGCTTCATAGACTTTAATGCAGACTCGCTCTTTGACATACATGTATTAAAATAAAATAATAACTTTTTTCCAGTGGCCATAAATCTCAGCTCTGCAAAGGCCACTCAACCACATTACTATTACAAGGTCCACAGAAAGTCTTTCATTTTTTTTTCCAGATGAAGGCAATGCTTTTCAATGCTTTTTTTTTTTTATCATTGGTATGTACTTTAAGGCCTTCCCCTGAAAGAAGCACAGATTAAAATCACAAATTTAATCATTTAAAAAATCTTTGCTATTCATATATTAATCCCTTATTCTTTAAGCAGCACACATGGGAAATATGAATATATTTAGTGTTTAGGGCACTATTAATAAATATAGACATTAGGAGAAGGGCCATCAATGACTAGAAAACAAATCCCTATTCCCTATTCAAAAGAGATTCAAGTTAACTGAAAAGCATGTTTGTATTGCTTTGTTGTATGAGAGAACATGATCTGAACCCACAATCATGTGTCAATAGGTAGCAGCATACAGAGTATATATCAGACTGCACACCTAAAGCCTGTCTGTAGCTGATAAGTCCTGCAGGGAGCTGGTTAATTGTAGCTACAGTCAATTAACCAGTCTCCACCTTGCTCATCAAGCATGTTTAAAGGTGTGCTGCACAAACTGCACATGGTTCTCTAGCAAGAAGCACTGGGCTGCCAGAGAGATCAGGGGGAACAGATCTCTCTAGCACAGAAGGCCTGTGCTGCCAGAGAGAGATCCCAGGGAACCAGACCTTTATTCCAGGGTGCAGCGGACCCTGGAACCCACCAGAGGGTGACCCCCCCCCCCATTGACACCAACCCAGACCTGGAGACTGATGTAAAGAGCTCTTGATTACAGGTACCTCTTGACTTTGGGGTCAGAGGTTGGTAAGAGGGACTGGGAAGTGTGAGTTAGGCCCTTACAAAGGGATAGGCCTGTTTTTGTTTTGCATGCTGACATGAAACTGTAATGTTTAAAGCCGTGGGCTAAATAAAAGCCAATGCTATTTTCCCTCACATACGTCTCCCTGGTTATACCTATGCACATGTGTCCTACACAGACACACAATCATTTAGGTGAAATGATGAAACTCAACCCTTATAATATAGCATTATAGAATGTGCATTAACAATCCAATTAACATAATTGCATTATAGTAACAATGCTATTAATGCACATTCATGCAGAGATGTCAACCCCCAAGGACCAAAAATCAGTGAGATTAGGGGTTCAGGGTAAAAAAAAAAAAAAAAAATAGCATTTTTATATAGACTAATTTTTATCAGTGAGACACCATTGACATCTACAAGGATGCCTATGCTAAAATATAAGTATGACTGACTCCAAATCAGTGGGACTTACAGAAAAGCAGTGAGTACTGGCATATCTGTATGTGTCCATATTTGAATCCAGTGCATGCTGTACACAGGATATAAATCAATTTGCTGTTGAATGTCTCTGGTGAAATTGTCAGCACAGCATTCAATAAATCATGAACAGCAAACAAATGCAATAATAAGTGTTGACAAATTTTAAATGCATAGCTTTGCAGATGAAAATCTTCCAAGCGTGGAAATATATTGACTATATATATCTATGTACTGTATACTGTGTGCACAGTTTTAAGCTTACTTGGCACATTTGCAGCTGTGACTGATGTTGCAGATACATTTGCTGCACATATATGTGTGTGTGGTATCTCTGGTCATAATGGTAATAACCAGCTGAAATATTTCACATATATACATGTATCTCACAATACATAGCAGCAGCCCAATTCTTAATTATACAGATAATAGGGGGGGAGGGGAGGGGGGGGAGGACATCTCATGCCTTATGAATATAATTTAGTCAAATTGAAATCCGTAAAAAAAAAAAAATGAATACATGAACATATGAATGATACAGTAAAAGCAGGCTATAGAGGCACTAGCACCCAGCTTTGCAGTTTTGTGTGGTTTTCATAATGGGTATTTTATAGATGGTCCTCTTTATTATTATTTTTTTAAGGAGACTGTCACGCTTTAAGCATGGGAGAAGTAAAATAGAAAGGGAGGCATGTGAGGTGGTCATTGAGAAGGATTCTATTTTTGTATCTCTGCAGATGTTAATAATTGTTTGTAGTGTTAATTTGTACATACTCCACCTTACCACAGCTATACTGTTATGTCAGATCCGTTGCACTTTAAGACCATCATACAATCAAGAAATGTTTACGGCAAACATTAAGGAATGCTTTGAAATATATTTCACTGTTCAGTAAAGCTGTACGGTTGACCTGGAATAAAACAATTTTTGAATGACTAATTTTTTTTTTTATAACTTTCATTTTATTAGGTGAAGCAATACAGACATGTTAACACAATCCATTAGCTTACAAAGCGTCACCTTTTTTCCGTACATCTCCTCCACTCAACATATAAAACATGACATGACATGACATACCGGACGAACAAAGGAACCAGGGATAGGGGAGGGGGGGAAGGAAGGAGGTGGGGGGGGGGGGTGGTGAGCGACACAGGCGGTATGTGGTTTGTGCTAGTTTAGGTTTACCTAATTAGGTCGTGGACCGCAGCTTTTTATGTAGCTATATGCTGACTTTCCTCTTTTAGTTCGTAATATCCTTTAGCCCGTTCTCCCTATTGACGTCACCTATCCAAGAGCCTAATGTCAAGGATCCCTTTCGCCACTGGAGAACGCCTTTGCTAATTATCATTGCAATATGTTGGTATGATCAACCCCAGGGATGTCTGTCTGAGACAGCCAAGGAGACCAAACTTTTAGAAAATTTGTGCCGGTGTCGTTGACCAGACTTGTCAACTGTTCCATCCGGCATACGAACCAAATTCGATTTCTGATTGTGGGGATAATTGGAATTTGTGGTTGCTTCCACAATGCTGCGATCTCGCATCTGGTGGCAGTGGCAAAGTGCGCCACTAGTCTGTGTGTTGCGTTCGAGAACCCCTGAACCCGCCGGCCTAACAGGAACAGCCACGGGTCCAAGGGGACCTCAATCTCCAGTAGCCGCTGCAGCCACCTCTGTACTTCCTCCCAAATTGGGGCCACTTTTACGCACGACCACAGCATGTGTAGCAAGTCTGCTCTCTCCCCGCACTGTTTGGGGCAGAGCGGGGAGTAGCCTCTGACAAATTTCGAGAGTTTTGTTGGGGTGTAGTACCAACGCATGAGGACTTTATAGGCGTTCTCCTTTAGCGTGGTACAGATAGAGCTCTTCGCTGCTGCCTGTAGGATCCTATCCCAGTCTTCGTCCTCTAGTGTGTCCCCTAAGTCAGCTTCCCATTGCCTCATATAATTAAGTCTGGGTGTGTCCGCTGTTTCCGGACAGATCACTTCCCTGTACATTCGAGAGGTTAGTCCCCGTGTGTCCGTTTGTCTGGCACACAGCTGTTCAAAATTTGTTCTCCGTGGCCGAACTGGGGTCCTGGTATAGAAGGCCCTGATCTGTAAGTATCTAAATAATTCAGTATTCGGAATGTTTTTTTCCTCTTTTACATGAGCGAAGGATTTAATTACACCCTTGCTGCCAAGATCATAGAATCGGAGATAGCCTGCTAGGATCCACTTTGTGAACTGAGCGCTGTCTAGGCCAGGAGCGAAATCTGGGTTGCCCCATATGGGGGTCATCAATGACCGCTGTGATGTAAGAGAACATCTAAATTTAGTGGCCCCCCATACTTTCAGGGAATTTGTCATGGCCTGCAGTGGTGTAGACATCCGTACATGACTACTCTTGGGTAACCATATCAAGTTCCTCAGATCCACCGGGGCGCAGCACTCCCTCTCCAGTGCCACCCATCTCCTAAGGGTCGGGTCTGTGTGCCACTGCAGAATCTGCGTTAATTGAGCTGCTTCGTAGTAAGCCAACAAGCACGGCACGCCCAGCCCCCCTCTTGAGGTTGGCCTCCTCAAGATATCTTGTTTAATTCTGGGCCTTTTTTTATTCCAAATGAATTTTGTTATTGCGGACTGTAAAGAGAGGATCTCTTCTCTTGGCAGGGGAATCGGGAGGGTCTGAAAGAGATATAGCACTCGTGGGAGAAGATTCATTTTTACGCTTTGTATCTTGCCTATCCACGAGATGCTATATTCTGCCCATCTCCGTAGGTCCTCCTTTAGTGTCTTAAATAACTGTGGGTAATTTGCCTTATATAAGGTTTTATAGTCTTTGGTGAGGTTAACCCCTAAATATTTAATCGTAGAGGGCTGCCATTTAAAATTGAAGTTGAGTCCAATTAGTTTTTCAGTTGATTTAGGTAGATTAAGATTGAGAGCTTCTGATTTGGCCTGGTTAATTTTGAAACCCGAAATTTGATGGAATCTCCCCAGGATTGAGAACACATTGGGCAGAGAGGTAAGGGGCTGCGATAATGTCAGGATCACATCATCTGCGTACAGGGCAACCTTATGTGATTGCTCTTTAAAAGTTATGCCCTTGACATCCGGGCTGTTTCTAATATGTGCCGCCAAGGGTTCTATACATAGGGCGAACAGCAAGGGGGACAACGGGCATCCCTGTCTCGTGCCACTATGAATCTGAAAAAGCTCTGAAGGGAAACCCTGATGCCTCACCCTAGCTGCCGGCCCTTCATACAGTGCCATAATGGCCTCCAATAAGCTTCCTCCGAAGCCAAACGCCCCCAGCGTCTCTTTCAGGTACGGCCAATCAATCCGATCAAACGCTTTTTCGGCGTCCAGACTGAGCACCATCGAAGGAATATTTTGCTTTTGGGCCAGATCAATTATGTCAATTATTCGTCTGGTGTTGTCTGCCGCCTGTCTGCCACTAATGAACCCTACCTGATCTGGATGTATCAGCTTGGGAAGGACGATACCCACTCTATTGGCTATGAGTTTTGAGAAAATTTTAATGTCTGTATTGATTAAAGAGATGGGCCGGTAGCTCTTACAGTCTGCCGGGTCCTTTCCAGCTTTGTAGATCAGTGAAATGGACGCTTGGAGCATCTGCGCCGGGAAGGAAGCTCCCTGCAGTACTGAGTTGAAAAGTTTCAATAGGTATGGGGCTAGGAGTTTTATGTATTTTTTATAATAGAGGTTGGAGTACCCATCTGGACCTGGCGCCTTGGCTGGCTTAAGAGACTTCACGACGTCTGTCAACTCTTCTACAGAGAAGTCTACCTGTAGTGCCTCTCTTTCCACTCTACTCAATTTGGGCAAATTTGCCTCCTTCAGGAATTCTCGGAGATTTTTGTTTGTTTTTTGGTTGTGGATAACCTTACCCCCATCGTACAGCGACTCGTAGTAGTGCATAAATTCCTCCACGATTCGCGTAGGATTGGAGGTAAGTTCTCCCCCCTGCGTGCGAATTGATTGTATTTGGTAATTTGGTTGTTTATTTCGAAGTTTAGTTGCCAGGAGCGTGTCTGGCTTGTTTGCCTTCTCGAAGAATCGGCGTTTCGTCCAGCTCATTTCTTTTTCAGCGTGAGATGTCAGTTTTAAATTTAGTTGCTTTTTGGTATCTTGGATCTGGGTCAAGATTGCCCCGTTTTTTGAGGTTTTATGTATTGCTGTCAGGGAGGTCAATTTCCCTTTCAGGTCCTTAATCTGACTCTCTTGTTCTCTCTTGCGTCTAGCAGCCAGGCACATGAGAGAACCACGGAGGGTAGCCTTATGGGCCTCCCACAGAGTGGCAGGTGAGGATACGCTTCCCTCGTTCTCTTCAAAGTATACTCTGATTTTGTCTGCGATTTCGAGATCAAATTTAGGTATTTTTAGCAGTAGTTCATTTATTCTCCAATTCGCTCTCGGTCTATCTCGCAACTGAAGCTCGCACCGCAACTCTATCGGCGCATGGTCTGACCACGAAATGTCGTGTATGCCCGTGTGGGAGACCATTGGGACCAGTCTGTTGGATACCAGGAAGTAATCTATCCGGCTATATCTGTCATGGGGGTGGGAGTAAAAAGTATAGTCCTTGGTCTGTGGATGTTGCTCCCTCCAGATGTCTACTAGCTGACATTCTCGAAGTCCGTGGGAGATTGTTAGTATGTCTCGTTTATTGGACTGGTTAGGGGCTGTACATCTATCTAGCTTTGAGTTTAACGTTCTGTTTAGGTCGCCTGCTAGTATGATTTGGCCCTTTGCTTCCCTCTGTAAGCGCCTAAAAAAAAGAGCAAAGAATTCTGTTGCTTGTTCGCATGGGGCGTACAGCGAGACTAATGTGATAGTTTGACCCTGGATGGAGCCTATTAAGATAATGTATCTGCCCTCAGGATCTATAACTTTCTTTTCTAGCTCGAACAGTAGGTTTTTGTGGAATACAATGGCCACCCCTCTCTTTTTCAGTGAGGCGGAGGCTAGATAGATTTTGGGATATTCCTTGTCTATATATTTGGGGTAACTCTTTTTGGAGAAGTGTGTCTCTTGAAGGAAGAGGATGTCAGCTCTGTATCTCTTATAGTCTTTAAAGGCTAACTTACGTTTAGCTGGGTGATTCAGTCCCTTTACATTATGGGAAAGGCAACATATCTCTCTACCCATTTGGATCAGCGTCTGGTGGTAGCTGTAAGGTAGCTGTTAACCTCTGGTTGGGTGCCTGCTGCGCCGTCCCGCTCCTTTGTCGGTCTGATGGGGCTTCGTCGTCTGCTTCATTGCTGACCGCAGTCGCTGGGATGGGAGGTGGGGGGGGGAGGGAAGGTAGGACACGAGAGGGTAGGTACAGACATGACATAACAAAAAAAACACTGTTTAAATGAACATTTTCAAACAGTATGGGCTCCCCATCAAGACTCTCCAGTCCTGATATAGAGTCCAGCGCCTTAGGGGAGTGTGGCCCCCTTCCCTTAGGGCCCTTTCCCTCATTCCTTCCCCATAGGACTTTGACAAGATTCTGGGAGACCCTCCCTCCCGGATCCTGCCTAAGGCACATGCCGACCTCGGGGTATAGAGCTCCCTCGTACCCTCCGGCCCGCGCTCTTTTGTCTACTACCATCGAAAGGTATATCTAGATACCAACTTTAACGCCTATGTAACTGTAGATAATTGTAACATCTACATGTACATAGACCTGTGTAAGTGTATGGGGTCTTATGTGTCTCTGGAGCATAACCTCTAACTGTAACTTGTGTTGTGCCTTTCTCCCTCCTCAATCTGATGTTGCAACCCCTTGTTGTCTTATTTACTTTGCTCGTAGTTATTTCTGTAACTCTCCCTTAGGTCTCTTCTCCCTACCCCTCTCTTGTGACCCATGCTGCTGGCGGTATCACTAAAGTATCACTAAAGTGACTATCTGCCTCCGAATGGGAGCCCTCTTTTTTCGCTCCCTCAATGTTATCGGTATGGGTGTTAACATGGTGTTGATGCCGTTATTGGTCGACCGTGTCCCCCTGCCTCTGCGCCGTATTCCGTGTCTCAGCATGAGGCTTGCCCGGTCTCTGACTTTCGGCAGGTATGCAGGCCGGTGTCTCATAGGTGTCTTCTGCTGCCTGTGGGGGCTATCGCGGCTTGTGGATGTGCTGGGCAGCTCTGCCACCTCCAAGATGGCGTGGGTGTCTCATCCGCTGTGTGGAGACATCCGCTTCCGGTTTCCGGCGGCGGCCATTTTGGATCTGTGGAGAGTTCGAGTAGGATGTGCTGTTTGCTGCTCCCGCGCGTCGGCCATCTCTTCACCTTGCGCTTCACGTGAGGTGCAAGAAGCTCCAGCATGTCAACCATCTTCTTCAGCCCGCATGGCGGACCCTAAAAAGTGAGTTTCTTTGGTTCTTTCCGTAGACCTTGGCTCTTTCTTGGGCGGACGTGGCGAGAAGGCCTGGATTTTTCTTCTTTTTCCAGGGGTTTGTTACTGATAGACCGCATGGGGCTGCTTTCACTGTGTGGGTGTAGGACTGTTTCTAGTCCGTACCCACCTTGGCACAACGTGGTTTTTTAACAATAAACTTGGGAGAACTCCAAACAACGTGTTCTGTGTAACAAACTATTGCGTTTTATTTCTGGCCTCATTTTGTGCGCTTTGGTTTTGGGGTGGATGGTCCGCCGGACCATTCCGGTTCCAGGGCTGGTTCTTCCTCCGCTGTACCCATCGGGGGGCTGTGTAGGCCAAGTGCTTTCAGAAATCCTTGGCCTTCTCCGATGGTTTTTAGTATAAGGGATCTTCCGTTTTGCGTGACTTGGAGTCCGAACGGAAATAGCCAGCGATAGCGTGTGTTGGAATCCCGGAGCACTTTGGTTACCGGGAACAGGGTGCGACGCCTCGCTAAGGTAAGGGGAGACAGATCTTGAAATATTTGTATTTTATTGGTCTCAAACACTACTTCTGGCAATCCTCTTGTTAATCGCAGTAGTGCTTCCCGGGTGGAGTAATAGTGCAGTCTGAGAATTATATCTCTCGGCTGCTCATTCTGTGCCGGACGTGATCGTAGGGCCCGGTGGCAGCGGTCCATTAGTAGTTTGTCTTTTGGGCTGTCCGGCATGATGGACTCCAGCCATCTTTCAGTGTAGGCCTCGCAGTCTCCTATCTCTTCAGGGACTCCACGGATCCTAATGTTGTTCCTTCTATCGCGGTTTTCCGCGTCTTCCTGTCTGTCTTTTATGTCATCCATCTGTTGTTGTAGGTCCGCCACTTTTTTATCAGTTTTTCTCCCTGCTTTAATTGTAAGATCCACCTTAGTTTCTAGGTCGTCTGTGCGCGTCCCCAGTTTTGTGTGTTCACGTTTGAGTTCTTTAATGTCAGCTTGAAGCAGTTTTTTCAGGTCCATATATAATCGCTCGAAGTCACAGCGTCTGACTGGGAGTTGAGATTGATTATTGGTATCCTCCTCATCTCCTATCTCAGTGTCCGTGTCGGCCATTTCTCTGGCTGGGGCACTTTCTGCTGCTCCACCAAAATATGTCCTTACATCTGCCAGCTTTTGTTTTTTTTGCCCTCCCGACTTCTTTGGTGCCATCCTGGTATATTAATAGTGCTCCGGTTAGAAGTTTGAAACCCCAAATTTAATTTTTAGGTAGTGTTATTCGGTATTTTGTGATCGCGCGGGACGGAGCTAGTATTCTATGCTACCATACTCCGTTCCTTCGCGCATGCGCCTCCTTGAATGACTAATTTACTATATAATGTAATTCAATGTTATCTGTTGTATAAAATTATGGGTGTGTTAAACTGTAACGCGGCATAAACAAAAAGTGGATTGACCTGCTCAACTGAGAGGGTATTACAAAGGGGGTGCTAGCAGGACTCGAAATTCTTAACCAGAAAATAAAAGGAAAAATAAGGGTCTTATTGCTGTACACTTGGGCTGTCCCCAAATAATTGGAAATTGTGATTGTAATAAAAGGTATTACTTTCATTCAACTAATCTAAAATAAGTAACAATAGGGGTAAAAAAAAACTTAAAAATCTGAGGGGGGTGTACTTGGTCTATAAATTGAACCTTATATAGTATTTTGCACAATATGTATGATATTATGTGAGCAATATAAGATTGGAGGTCCAAAGGGAAAAACTTGCCACTTGAAAACATAATGTATGATCCAAAGTATTGTAATCCGTAACTGTTGGGCTTAAACTCAAAGATCTATTGGTCCTGTTTTGTTTTGATAGAAAGTCAGTGATTAGTCCCAGCAGAAATTGCTGCCATTGTAGCAGATCGCCACACTGATAAATCACCCTGTCACAATGTTTCCCTCATATTAGGCTACATTGAACAGTATCTGCCGAGTTGACTTATCCTACTTGCAAAGTCTGTGTATAAATAATACATAGTGATGAATATTTTAGTGCAAGATGTTGGTTAAGGATAGTCAAAACAGGTGCTTATAGAGACCAAAGACAAAGGCCTTTGATGGTAAATGCAATGTACTGTATATCAAATATATCAATGCTGCTGTTTTGAATAGCAAAGGCAGGCCTTTGAAGGCAGGCAAAGGCCTCGAAAATATTAGTTAGGCCTCTAGTTAAAAGATAGAGATCAATGGCCAAATCATATTACAGTGGGATATAGATTGGTTAGTGACCACAGTTTTGTTCAAACAGCAAATTCAAATGGGACTTGCTGTAGTTTCAATCAACAGGGTTAATAATACATAGTTCCCTTGTAATGATTTCCCATAGTGTTGGGATATGTAATATTTATCAGCTTCCATTAGCTTCATTTCTCCCATCTGTAGTTTCTATATATACAGGATACATAATACAAATACATGTGCACAAAACGGAATCGTTTGCTATTTGTGGTGCATTTTTACAGAACATGAAAATTCATCTGAACTATTTTTCATCTAAGAACTTTTCCTTATCTCAGAGGTCACTTTTTTAGGCAGACATCGGTTAAATATTACACGGACATCTTACTCAGTTGCTCCAATCTACAAAATTCCCAGTTAAGGACACCTTACAACAACCATTTATAATTGTATGTCATTATTTAGGTTGTACTGTACAGTACTGTTTCTGAGAATAATCAATATAAGGGAATAACTCAATACTGACGTCAATATGGATTTTTGGCTGAAAACTGCCGGAACGGCCACTTTGAAGTATAAAGCATTTACCCCATAGGGAGAATTGTGTACTGAATTCCTGCAATACAGTACAGGCGATTGCATTATACCAGAACAGACAAACTGGAAAAACCCTGCTTTACTTTAGTGAATGGAAGAGAGGGTACAAACTCTAGATTGGGCTTCTTGAGAAGCTTGTAACAGAACAGAAAAAGGGTGTATATACAGTACAAGCTGCATACATAAGGGGGCTCAGCCAGTCATGAAGGGTTTAAAATAGGATTAATAGGAAAATAAATTGCAATATGTTATATATTGGATACTGTTACATTTACTTATCACAAAATGTACACTGCTTTTTTCTATTACTGTACACGTATGATTTAATTTTGTATAATTTGGGGGGGGGACAGTGTGTGAGGGGGGGGACAGTGTGTGGGGGAGGGGGGACAGTGTGTGTGAGGGGGGGGACAGTGTGTGGGGGGGGGGACAGTGTGACTCCCAGGCAACGCCGGGTCTCTCAGCTAGTATTAAATATAACAATATTAACAAACTAAACCACTTGCTAAATAACCATAATAGATCGCTATGCTTGTTCAATGGAGCCAAATTACCAAAAAGGCAGGAGTTATACCAACATTCCACATACAGCTTAATAGAAAGCCCAGACATCCAGGTCTTCATTTAACCCCTTAGGGGCCATGCAGTCTAATTTGTGAATCCAATAAGATTCCTGAGCAGATAAAGCTTTAATTCTATCCCCTCCCCTTCTGTTACAAGGAACATGTTTTATACCCTTGAATGTTAATGAAGAGGGATCTTTTTGGTGATATTTCAAAAAATGTCGTGACACACTATGTTTCTCATAGCCGTTCTTAATATTACTGTAACAGGGGACTTATCCCTGTTCACAAATGTGCCTCTAATCCAGCAGTGTGGTGGTTAACTGCTGGTAGGCAATTAACTAACACCACCTGCCTGATTGCTTAGAAAAGCCTGTCTTTTGAGACAGGAAGTGAGACTCCTTTGCTCACACCTGAGCTGAACTTTGGAGACAGAGCAGAGATTCCTTAGTCCACAACTGGGCTGAACCAAGGAAGGGCAGATGTCTTGAGCGACAATCTGACTACAAGACAAAGAGGACAAGATTCTAACCTGGAGCCTGACATTTTCTGTGCACACAAGGGTGCGGATCCAGGAGAGCAGAGAAGCTTCCCCTACAGCAACCCAGCTAACAGATAAGACTTTTTCATATAAGACTATTATCTAGGTCTGTGTATTGATAAATGTCTCCATGATTTGGGGCTGGAAAAGAGCCTAGCTAACCAACCCATTCAGAGAGGGCTAAGCTACATGTGTAGATAGTCTCCAAAGCAGAGATAGGTTTTCTTTGTTTGGCTCACTATTTCGCTTATGTTGTTTTTTTGCTGTGTTTTATGCGACAGGCACAATAAAGCCTTGTTATGATTTCACCTTACAACAGTCTCCATTGTGTACCTCTGCACATGTCCTCCTACAATTACGAACATGTTCTTGTATACGAATTTTTAACATACGTTTGGTCCTACCAATATAATAGAATCCACAACTACACTCGAGAAGGTAGACTATAAACACAGAATTACATGTGATAAAGTCCTCAATATTGAATACCTCTTTAGATGCCTTAGAGACAAAAGTTTTTCGGTCTGCATGCATAAATTTACAAATAGAACATTTACTACAATTGAAATTACCCATGGGTTTAGTACCAAGCCATCTATTAATGGACTTAGAACATACTTGTTGCCCAATATCGCTCATTCTATTATATTGGTAGGACCAAACGTATGTTAAAAATTCGTATACCAGAACATGTTCGTAATATTAAGAACGGCTA
>WSYH01008597.1:0-28656 GCA_036426205.1 Ascaphus truei | reverse complement strand
AGTCCCTCCTAGGGGCAAAGTGTACTAATGGCAGTGACAGGGTTAGTGGAGTCTGCCCCTCCTAAGGGTCAAAGTGTACTAATGGCAGTGACGGGGTTACGGGGTCAGTCCCTCCTAGGAGCAAAGTGTACTAATGGCTGTGACATGGTTAAGGGGTCAGTCCCTCCTAGGACCAATATGTACTTATTTATAAAATGTGTTACCAGGATGTAATACATTCAGAGTTACCTCTCATTTTAAAGTATGTCCTGAGTACAGAGTTGTGATGACAGATACATGGTTACATTAAATTAACAGAGGTTATACATTATATTCACAGACATTTCATTGACAGTTAGAGACAATATGATTATGGACGTATGTAAGTTACAGAAAGATTCAAATGTGAGAGCTGAAGTCTTGAAAGAACTTAGACTGGTGTTGGATGTGAGAGTCTCTGGCAGGTTGTTCCAGTTTTGGGGTGCACGGTAAGAGAAGGAGGAACGTCCGGATACTTTGTTGAGCCTTGGGACCATGAACAGTCTTTTGGAGTCTGATCTCAGGTGATAAGTGCTGCAAGTGGTAGGGGTGAGGAGCTTGTTCAGGTAGCTGGGTAGCTTCTGGGTAGATCCTGCTGGGGTTTCGAGTCACAGAAGGACATCAAACGAATACCATTATCAGGCAGTATCATACCCCCTTCTTTTGACATCTCCATATTTGTATCAAGCCACAGAGAGATAGCGCCCGGGTACCTTTTCCAACAAGCTGGGTAGCTTGCCCATGAAAAATTTAAAGGTAAGACAGGAAAGTTGAACTTTGCGCCTAGACTCTAGTGATGACCAATCTAGTTCTTTGAGCATATCGCAGTGATGTGTGTTATAGTTGCATTGAGGATAAAGCGTCATATTAAGTTGTAGAGGGTGTCAAGTTTGCTAAGGTGAGTTAGGGGTGCTGTACTGTACCATACCATATACCAGGGGTGCGCAATCTTGATGGCGCAACATTATTTGGGAGGAGGACGCAGCGCTTACAAAGGCCCCGCACTCTTCCTCAAAACATTTAAATAAAATGCCGGGGGAGCACGCAAGGACTCTGTATGTCTCCTACCTTCTCTCCCGCGGCTTCTGGCGACGCGTGGCCATGACAACGCAAAGTCAAATGACATTTGACATTGAATGACGCCGCCGATGCCAGAGAAAAGTTAAGGAGGTTGGCTCCCAAGCAGGGGGGAAGAGCAGGCAGGGGAGCGTAAACAAAATAGTTTGCGCACCCGAGCCATTTACTATGCCCCCATAGTCTATAATTGGCATTAACATCTGCTGTGTGATGCGCTTTCTGACCAGGAGACTTAGGGAGGATTTGTTCCTATAAAGTACACCTAGTTTGGCATAGGTCTTGGTTGTCAGGGTATCAATGTGCATCCCGAATGTTAAATAGGAGTCAAACCATATGCTGTCACGCTGTTCTGCCTGCAGACCAGACTAAGGCCTGGTCCCCGCTGGCTACTGCAGCGCCCGCTGTGGCGGACGCTGCAGCGGACGCTGCAGGGATGAGAGCCCTCCCCTCAATGGTGCCGGGCCCTCTGTGAGGAGGGGCCGCAGCGCTGTGGCGAGCGTTGCTTATTGAGAGCAGGACTCGCGACGGAGCGCTAAGCCACGCCCCCCAGCGGTTCAGCCAATGAGGACGAACCTGCCGGATGATGTCATGGCCACGCCCCGTCACTCCCCCGTCACGCCCCCCCCCCCCCCCGGTCTCTCTTCCTGCAGCTCACTGCAGACCGGGGAATCAGCTGCACGCGCCACCAGTCTCGCAGGCGCGCGTGCAGCGGAGGTACTGGGGCCTCAGTCTAACCCCCAATACTGAGGTGGAGAGTGAGTATCCACGCACCCACAATATTGAGAGCGTGCCCGGAGTGTGGATTTGGTAGCGTGATCAAGGCCAGGGGTACCAGGGTAGGTAATGTACTTGCCAGATCCGGGTGTAGAGAAGGTGCCGTAGTAGGGTCCGAAGCCAGAGGTCGAGGGTAACAGAGCTCCATTTTGTTTGTCTCTGCCTGTCATCCATTTTGTTTTTATATGGTATGAAAGATGTATGTGTGAGTTTTTGCTTTCAGTGATTCCAATTTCTGCAGCGGACCGGTGTCCCATGGTCTTTCTCTCCCTAGAACCGGCCTGCAGCTGCAAAACCTCCAGTTAAGATAAGAAAGTGCTTCTCTATACACGTACTCCTACTTTAGAAGTCAATGTTTGCCAAAAGTGATTGGGAGCTAAAAAGATAAGAAATTATCTTTATAGGAGATATTCAGGTATATACAGATGAAACATTTTGTCACTCAGTTCCACAAAGTGAACAATCCCCTGACACGCACCTACTTTGAATCTTTATTTATGTTCAGATCCCAAGAGAAGGGGCCATGACTCCTGCCATATATTATTCCCTAATTATCTCGGGGACAGATAACATATATTTTCACATGCTAAAATGGGAGGAGGAGCTCGGGGAGGTCCTGGATGAGGAGGATTGGGCTGACATCGGGGAGGCTGCGGCAGAAAGTTCGATCTGCGCTGTGGTTAAAGAGAACTCTTATAAACTATTATTTCGCTGGTTTATGGCTCCAGTCAGACCCCAGGCAATATACAACGCCCATTCACTGGCCTGTTTTAGAGGGTGTGGACAAAATGGCGCAATGTCACATATCTGGGGGAACTGCCCAAAACTAGTCCCCCTATGGAGACAGGTTTACCTGTTTATCAATAGACTTCTGAATACAGACCTGAGACCTGACCCGTGGTCTGCTCTACTAGGTAGACCAGTTCAAGACACGTCTAGAGCCTCAACCAAACTAATATCCCATATCATGTCCGGCACAAGATGCTGTGTGGCGGTGTCCTGGAACAAACAGGAACCCCCCCCCCCCCTCTCTGGCAATGGTAAAATGCAGAATATGGCATATTGCTACAAAGTTCTCCCAGATCTGGGACCCATGGTTTGCTGTGAACGGGGAAGAAACAGACAGGGAGGGAGAAAGGGGAAGGGGGAGAGAGAGGGGGAAGGGGGAGAGAGAGGGGGAAGGGGGAGAGAGAGGGAGAATGGAGAGAGAGAGGGATGGGGAGCGGAGACAGAGGGGGAGCGGGAAAATTACATCCCGGGCAATGCCGGATACATCAGCTAGTGTAAAATAAACTTAGACCTATACTGATACTGGTAACCCCCCCCCCCCCTTCCTCATTTCCCCTTGTATTGTTTTGTCCATTATGTTCGTCCAATATTATTTAACACACAGAGATATTAGGAGATGTTAAGGAGGACTTCAGCAATACGGATAATCATTATATTTGGATATGCGGACCTGGAATATCTATTATGGTTTCTTCTATGTAACACCCCCACGGTACCTATTTTAACTTCTGTATCCCAATTGAAAATTGCCAATAAAAATTTAAGTTGAAAAAACAAAGATAAGAAATTGCTTCTCGCTTTCCTTGCGTCTAATTAGCAACCCTAACTTAGGAATGTGATAATTGGTTTGCCAGGAAATACTACCCCCAAGCGTGTGCAAAAATATATAGAGTAAAGGTCACAATGTATAAACGTATTAGAAATTAGTATGCATACGTTTTTCATTGTAATTTTGGTTAAGCGTCTGTAACTTCTAGGCCAACCCCTTCTGAAGGGGCGTATCACTTTGTAGCAGTGCATAAAAGATACTGTTACTTGCAACTCTGGTCACAGGAGATTTTTCTCAGCCTCCTCTCCTTGTGTACACTCGTATGCAATAAAGACTCATTTGATTATTCGGAATGAACCCTAATTCTATTATTTTTTACACGCTTTCACACCAGATATTTAAAACTAGTGACAGGGGCTAGGATGGTATTAGAGTTGGTTCTGATCTGTAGCTCTGTCACTTGTAGCTTTACAAATGTTGCCTTATGGCCCCAAATACCATTGTCACAGTCTTGTCAGTGTTTAAAAAGCGTTTTTTTTTGGGAAATTCAGAATTCAAGTCTTGAAAAAGTCAGATTGAAGTACGTGTCCAAGGTCAGAGAGGCTAGTGCTGTGTTCATATAAGATTGTGTTATACGCATACATATGCATTGAAACTCCCTTACAAGCTGTAGGAAGATCATTAATGAAGACTAAAAAGAGTAGGGGCCCGAGAACAGAGCCTTGCGGGACCCCTTAGGTGACATCCAAGAGGTTGCAGTTAGAGCCCAAGATAGACACATATTGGGATCTACCCGATAGGTAGGAGTGAAACCAGTTTAAAACATGTTCCCCTATTCCAGAGCACTGGAGTTTCTTTAACAAGATAATATGATCAACGGTATCAAAAGCCTTTGCAAAAGATGTCCAACCTTTTTTTTAAGATATCTATTGTATCTGCCATCAGAGTCTTCATGGGTAATGAATCCCACATTTTAACTGCCCTTACGGTAAAGAACCCTTTCCTTTGTTGCTAGTGAAATCTCCTTTCCTCCAACCTTAAGGGATGGCCCTGAGTCCTTTGTACTGCCTGTGGGATGATTAGTTCTTTTGAAAGCTCCTTATATTGTCCCCGAATATATCTGTATATAATCATCATATCCCCTCTTAGACATCTCTTACTAAACTAAACAAATCTAGTTTAGCTAGCCTCTCCTCATAAATCAGATTACCCACCCCTTTTATTAATTTGGTGGCTCTTCTCTGCACTCTCTCTAGTTCCATAATGTATTTTCTTAGGATTGGTGCCCAAAATTGTACTCCATATTCAAGGTGTGGTCTTACTAATGCTTTATAAAGGGGCAGAATTATGTTTACTGCCCTTCCATCCATTGCCCATTTAATGCAAGATAAGATCTTGTTTGCCTTCGCAGCTACTGCATGACATTGGGCACTATTGCTAAGGCTATGATTCCAGTCAATGCACGCGCGCGTTGGCGTGCCTCGCGGCGTCTCCAATTGTTTCTGCAGCGATCAGTGTACTTCTGGTTGCTCGCGATGGAAGGGCGTGGTGGGGGCACAGCCATGAAGCCACAAGGCTGGTTCGCCCTCATTGGCTGAACCGCCGCCGTGACGTAGCCATCGCTCGGCCGCCGCGCCAAAAGACACATTTCTTGTCTTTTGGAAATGTGGTTGCGCCATTGCGCTTTGAGCATGCGCGCGCACGCGCTGACTGAGGTCGGCCCCATAGAGGGCTGTTTTTGTTCGCTCCGCGCACGGAACCGGAAACGCGGTCATGATCACTGGGACCAACGCCCAGCTGTCTGCAGGCACTCCTAAATCCTTCTCCATCAATGATTCTCCTAATTTATCCCCATTTCATTTGTACGTTGCCTGTTTAACCTTACATTTACTGTATTAAACCTTGTTCTCCAGACCACAGGGGAGCGGTGGAAAGGCCATGTAAAAGAAAAAATTACATAGCGCAATATTGCAAAACGTGACAAAATGTGTGCAAAAAAACTATACATTTCCTACTCACAATGGAGCAAGAATAAATAGCAGAAATCCAAACGGCGGCCATCTTGTCTCTGGATGGTACGGTGCATGTAGTTCTATAGATCTCAAAGGCAGAGAAACAGAGCCATGGTGCAGATCAACTTAAAACATTTATCGCACACACATACAAATGGAGGTTTACACCGAGTAAAAGACCAAAAGGCAGGGTATGGCAGATATTATCTCTGAGCGGTCAGTCGCGCTCTCACCGCTCCCACGCCCGACTGCGCCTCCCATCGTGTGCCGCATCCGTGGCACCCCCGACGTCATAGTACTGAATATAAAAATATCCCATCCCCAAAAATAAGCATGTTAACTAAATTATATTTATAGTAAAACCCCTAGGTCTATATGAACATTAATTTCCTGAGGTAAAACTTTTCATTGTAAGTTTCCTCAGAAACCTTTGGGCATCACTAAAAAGCCCAAAATTATTGGGACCGGTCATTTGGGCAAATTTTAAGCCTTTAGAGATGAGGTCTTCCTGTGGTTTAGTAAGAACTTTAGAGCTCAAATTGAAAATATTCCTTACTTTGCTTGTATTTTTAGAGCTTTTTTCTATCCTCTCCCCCGTTTCCCTCTCTTTTTTTTCTCCTGGCGAGGGGTCTTTCTCCATCAGAGGGTGAAATCTGTTGACTCCCTGAAAATCGGAAGAACCCCCCTCCCCTAAAAAAAAACTCATTCATTTTAGGCATGCCCTTTGAAAAAAATCTTTTCTCTTTTTTTCTTCCCTGAACTCTGGTCTCTGAGAACATCTTACTGTCTCCTCATCTGAATCGTTCTCATTATCATAGCTAGACCTCCTTGTGGGAGTTTTATTGTGATTAAAATGAGGTGTATAGAATCCTTTCACCTGTCTTGGAGGAGACTTTTTGTGATCGGACCTATAACCCTTCCTTTTATGGACTTCTTCTACTTCTAGTATTAGTATCTTCAGTCTGATGTCCCTTTAATCCTCTGGAATTATCCTCCTTTGTAGGATTAGTTTTAAAAGACTTCTTGGGTTGGTACTCAAAGGTATCACTTTCCTGGGGGGACCATTTTTATAGTCCTCTACCTCCCTTTTGTATTTTTTTCACCTTAAGAGCAACTATTTATTTCTCTAATTTATCCAGTTTATTCTGTAACTCTTTGTCTCTAAAAGACGTGTTCTATCCTTAATTTCATTTACTTCAGTATCAATTTTCAGTAAATGTTTCTTTTGTTGTTTTATAATTAGACCTATTAGATCGTGAGAACTTTTTTCAAGAATTTGATACCATTCCTCCAAGAAACAACCCTCATCCTCCAAGTTGAATGAGGGGTCCTTGCGTAGTCTCAAACCTCTTGAGACCATCCCATTTTTGAGATACTGCTCCAAAAATGTATAGTCCCACCATTTCTTGGTGACCTTTATCAGCAGTTTTTCTAATTTGATGAATTCTGCTTCCAGGATATTCTCCTCCCCTATAATAGGGGTAACTCTCTAAATTAAGAATATTGCTGAAATCAGCATTCCTTGGTAGTCTTTTGGAGGAAACACTGGAAAAGCTACTGCTGACATCCATAATACAAAGGGGTGGTGCTGCCTTCCAATAAGAAACAGAGAATGCAGAATAACAAGAAAACACACTGGATGGCGCTCAAACACTCCCTGAAAACCCAGTGATATAAGTGAATGTGAAACAATACTATCATAAAATAAAGTGCCAGCACAAATAGTCTATAGCACCAAAACAAACGTAATAAAGTGACAGATATAAAATAAGAGGCGAGAACCTCCACTCAACCCTTTAAAGATTGTTTCAGAAGTCTTGCCAAAACGAATGTTCTCCAAACCACAGGGGAGCGGTGGAAAGGCCATGTAAAAGAAAAAATGACATAGTGCAATATTGCAAAACGTGACAAAACGTGTGTAAAAAAACTATACATTTCCAACTCACAATGGAGCAAGAATAAATAGCAGAAATCCAAACGGTGGCCATCTTGTCTCTGGATGGTATGGTGCATGTAGCTATAGATCTCAAAGGCAGAGAAACAGAGCCATGGTGCAGAACTTAAAACCTTTATCGCACAAGCATACAAATGGAGGCTTACACCGAGTAAAAGACCAAAAGGCAGGGTATGGCAGATATTATCTCTGAGCGGTCAATCGCGCTCTCACCGCTCCCACTCCCCGACTGTGCCTCCGATCGCGTGCCGCATCCATGCGCCCCCCCGACTTCACTTCCGGTCACGCCGATTCGTCCAACCGTTGCCGTGGGCGGGTCCGCACTTTATCATCCCAAATAATGTCTCGCGATATATTATATCCTTACACTAAATAAGAAGCATACATCGTGAAATTATATTTGTAGGAATAGTCTCACTCCCTTATTGCAGGGTATAGTGATAACATTAGATATAGAAAAGCACACTCACAGTTGTATAAAATGATAACTATTTTATTGTATAAAGCAGAAAAAAATAAGTAATGCTGATATATAAATATATAGATATATATATATATATATATATATATATATATCTATATATATATACATGTGTGTGTGTGTTAGACAAATAAGCAGAGTTAGGTATCAGATTTGCTTGCCATACTCACAAACCAATTATGGTATTATGCCAGATCAGCCTCGACTATCAGTTATGGTCTCGTGTTCTGTTCTCCTTCTCGTTATACTGCTCTGGCGGTATACAAAGCTTATATTCTCTGTCTACGTCACATTTTGTGTCGAAGCAGAATAACATCATTCTGCTTATCTTAGAGAAATTATTTCTACTCATTATAGCAACACTGATTCATAGACTAACAGCGGACTAACTTCCCCATTTATTTCCTGTTTGGGACAGTAGCAGTGACTAAATATATCAGAGACTAAATGCCTTTCTGAATTATGGGGGAAATCCCATTATTGCAAAACTTGGTCATATGTGTATAATATATATTCGTAAGCAAAATATTATCATGCACGGCAGTGTACCCTAAGCTGTACTCAGAGATAATTTGTTATATATGCCTATTGCCCATTACACCGTGATCGTAAACAAGTGGCTCTGTCTCCTCTCTCCGAATCACGCAGTGAACCACGCTCTACGCGTTTCGCTGTATGGGTTAAAAGCTTCCTCAGGAGTGGTTCCCTACTGCACCTTAGGTGTTATAAATACCCACTAATTTAGCATAAAGCCCTCCTAATGGGCTAAAAAATGCAAAAGCACACCTATAATTAATCTAACTACATTACATATATAAAAACATAATAGAATGCATAGAGTGTCATACTTAACATACAACATTTAATACAATATTACAGACCAAAATGGTCAAGGTAATAAAATATATAGCCTCTCAAAGACAAACACAGATCACAAATAAATATAAAAATATATAAAAACCCTATCAGAAGGAAGTACGTCAAACATCAATTAAAAAAGGAGATATAATAACTCCTACAGCTAATCTAGCTACACTACCACAGGCTAAAATAACGCAGATTGAGGTATTCTTATCCTCCATGGTTATGTAACAAAAAAGCACAAAGAAGGATATTAGTACTCAGGATGAGGCATACATTGTAACATTGTATATGATAACCGATAACCAACACCCATCACTAATAACAAATAGTACTGAAAATAAAAATATCCCATCACCAAAAATAAGCATGTAACTACATTATATTTAAAGAAAACCCCCTGGGTGTATATCAACATTAAGTTCCTGTGGTACCAATGTTTTTAATCTAAATATCCAGAATGTCTCACGTTTAGTAAGTTCAAGGTCCCCGTCTCCTCCCCTCCAATGGAGCCGTGCATGCTCTAGACCTGTGAACTTCAGACCACTAGGGTCTCCCGGATGCTGAGTAATACAATGATGGGACAAAAGGTGTGTGGTTACCTTCCTTCGGATATTACCCACATGTTCTAATATTCTAGTCTTTACGGGACTCGTGGTTTTGCCCACATACTGTAACCCACAGGGGCATTTTATTAGATATAACATGATCTGTCCTGCAGATTATATGTTTAGAAATCTCAAATCTCTCCTTATAATGTATGAGATAAAGGCAAACTTCTCAGAAGCTCTAAAGCTACAAGCTTTGCATGTGGTGCAACCAAAGGAACCCTTGATCCGGGGTAACCAATTGTTGGTGTCTTTTTTAATTTTGGGCAATGCACTCGGCGCAAGCCTATTCTTCAAGGTATTTGCTCTCAAAGATAACTTTAGGGTTATCAGGGACTATCTCTCCCAGAATCAGGACATGTTTTACAATGTGCCAATGTCACTTTATTACGTTTGTTTTGGTGCTATAGACTATTTGTGCGGGCACTTTATTTTATGATAGTATTGTTTCACATTCACTTAGATCACTGGGTTTTCAAGGAGTGTTTGAGCGCCATCCAGTGTGTTTTCTTGTTAGACTGTATTAAACCTTACCTGCCCAAGTCTCCAGTCTCTCCAAGTCCTTCTGGCGAGAAATGACATCCTGCTCCGATTCTACTACCTTACACAATCTAATGTCAACAGCAAAGATGGAGACTTTTCTCTTTATGCCAACCTCAAGGTCACTAATAAACAAGTTAAGAAGCAGGGGACCCAGTACCGATCTTTGTGGTACTCCACTCACAACCTTGGCCCAACCAGAAAAACTTCTATTTATGACAACTCTCTGTTGTCTATTCTTCAACCGGTTTTCAATCCAGGTGCAAATTGCTTTATTTTGTACACCAACCTCGTGTGGAACCGTAACAAAATCCTTTACAAAATCTAAGTAGACCACATCAACTCCATTACCCTGGTCTTAAATTCCTACTCACCTCCTCAAAGAAACAAATAAGGTTAGTTTCAACGATCTATCCTTCATAAATCCATGCTGACTATTACTAATAATTTTGATTACCATTAGGTATTCTTGAATATTATCCCGTACTAAACCTTCAAGTAGTTTCACCACTATTGAAATCAGGCTTTCAGGTCTGTAATTCCCTGGTTGTGATCTAGCTCCCTTTTTAAATATAGGCACCTATCTTGTGGTACGGAGCCTGTCAAAATGGAGTCCGTGAATATTAACTGTAATGGTTTGGCTATTACTGAACTTACCTCTTTGAGAACTCTTGGGTGTATGCAATCGGGGCGAGGTGCCTTATTTACTTTAATGTTATCAAGCCGCAGATAATATCATTCTTTTTGATATTAGGTGGTTGATAGCTAGAACACTGGGATAAATGGTTTCTGACCTTTCAGAAGTTTGTTGAATTTGATATAGTTTAGTGAGTAATATTGGGCTTTTGCTAGTCTTGTTTGCCTTGTGCATGTATTCCGTAGGCATCTGTATTTATTAAGGTCCTTGGTAGTGCCAGTTACTTTGTATCTTTTCCACAATTATCCCTAAAATGGTAGCGCGCAATAAGGTCGCTTGTAACCCACGGAGGGTGGGCCCCCACTTTTCTTATTCTGTGTAGCGGAGCACGGGTATCCCAGAGTTTTAAGAACTCTGGAAATACTCAAGCGCAGAATCGGGGTCATGTACCAGGTTGATTCTGTACCAAGGGCAGTTGGTAAGATCTAGTGAGAACTTTAGGGCTTGATTGGGGTGGTCTGATTTTCCTTACACAGTACACTATTGCATGGTCACTGAAAATGTCAGGTAGGATACCAGAGGATTGGATTCTGCTTAGTCTAGAGGAGAGAATCCAGTCTGGCAAGGAATGGTGAGATTTTAGTTTTCTTCGGTGTGGGTTGGACAATTCGTTGTGTTAAATTTAGTGACGAATTGTGTCCGGCTTTTTTTTTTTTTTTAGGGTCAAGCGAATTGAGGTTGAAATCACCAAGAACTGATCACTCACTCTTCACTACTTATGGCAGTGACATTGTTAAGGGGTCAGTCCCTCCTAGGACCAATGTGTACCAATGGCAGTGACCTAATTACTGCTCAGCTACAGAACAATAGTGTTGGGTGGTTAACAATAAAAGGGAATAACATGAGATATCTCCCATAATCCCAGCATCACGACCCCACTTAAAGGCGCAGTCCCACACGGTCGGCGGCCAGTTGAATTTCTTCAGGGCCTCGGAGTGGGGAAGTGTTTGTCAATCAAGTGTTTCCTTTCCCCCTATCCCTCCATGTCCTCATCAGAGAGACAATAAAGATAAGGGGGGTGGGGACGGGACTCTGTCTATACAAGCACTTGAGGAAATCAAACCTCTCCCACGTCTTAGTTTAGAAATTACATAAAAATACTTGTGCGAGCTTTGTGTAAAAAAAAAATAGTCCCCTTAACCCTGTCACTGCCATTAGTACACTTTGCCCCTAGGAGGGACTGACCTTAACCTGTTCACTGGACATTAGTACACTTGCCCTAGGAGGGACTGACCCCTTAACCCTGTCACTGCCATTAGTACACTTTGCGCCTAGGAGGGACTGACCCCTTAACCCTGTCACTGCCATTAGTACACTTTGCCCCTAGGAGGGACTGACCACTGAACCCTGTCACTGCCATTAGTACACTTTGCCCCTAGGATGGACTGACCCCTGAACCATGTCACTGCCATTAGTACACTTTGCTCCTAGGAGGGACTGACCCCTGAACCCTGTCCCTGCCATTAGTACACTTTGCTCCTAGGAGGGACTGACCCCTGAACCCTGTCACTGCCATTAGTACACTTTGCTCCTAGGAGGGACTGACCCCTTAACCCTGTCACTGGGATTAATTCACAATGGCCCTAGGAGGGACCGTCCCATTATTGAGTAATGACAGGATTGGTCCTGGGTTCTGCAGCTTGTATTCTATTAACCCTTTCATTCTTTAGGGTCTGGCTGTAGTGTTCACACTACTACAGTAGCACACAGGGAGGAAGCTTTCTTCCTAGTTTTTATTTTGTGTTGCTATTGCTCCCATTTGCTTTTACTGAAGAAAAGGTTCTGTTTTACTCTGTGAATGGGTTTAAGTGCAGATTGAAAGGATCTCTCCCTTTCACCTTGGCTTATAACTTGGATAGGTAACATTAAAGATGGCTGCTGCCACAGGTTTTATTTCAGAAAATAGATCTTACATCTGCAGGGTTCTGACCTGGATGATGTGAGTGTGTGTCTGTTCTGGGAGCGGCACTTGGGATAATTTGGGGGTTTATGGTGAAACATACCAGTAATGTTTCATGTTGCACTGTTTTAAAGGGAACTGAGCTTCTCATCCACAAAAAGGCCCCCCCCCCTTTTTTTTTAGGTATTCTAAGAAACCACATTTACCAACCGTTTCAACCGCTTTATACCCTGTGCTCAGACTCCCTGACGAGAGCGACATGGAGGCGAAGTGACGTCTCTCGTGGAATCTGGTTTATTTGTGGGGTTTGAACACAAGCCAGAAATACCTCTGTGCGTTCTCCCTGCAGGCTGAGGTGGGGCATAGATACAGGGTCATATGTACCAAGCAGTGTTCTGCCATAAGCCACCTGCTGAATGAGCTCTACAGCCCAGTAAAGGCCTCTCATAGGGGCAAAGTGTACTAATGGCAGTGACATGGTTAAGGGGTCACATTTGCGTGACTGACGCAATGGTTCCCAAAAATACGATACCTACAAGTAGTATTACATCATTATTTAAAGTGATTATGTAAACATGGTGAGCTGCGACTTGGGAGGATGCGATTTCCCTCGGGCCGCTTGGTGCTGCGGGCAGAGAGGCGAATGTGAGAAGAAAAACAGCAGTCGTTGCCGTGTGAACACTTTACTGCAGGCTCCGGCCTTTACAAATGAACATTTCAATCAAAATCAATAACATCTAGGGGAAAAGAAGGTAAGGCTGGTTAAGCGGATTTAAAAAAGGTGGAGCTCACTTTAAAACAAACCAAATAGGTCATATTGGGAGGAACTGCATCATTACATTTACAGATTAACCCTTTCCCTGCCGGACGACCGGCAAGTGAATACGATGGGCCTGCCAGTGAGGTGAATGATAGAGAGGGGGGTGGGGGAGAGAAGAGGGTTCCTAGAAAACAAGCCTGACACTGAGAACAAAAGTGTATTTATTATTTGCATATAAATTCCGTACAAAAAAACAAATTAAATAATCTTATTAAAACTATAAACTTTGTAAAAACCCAAGAAATACAAAAATTGGGGGGGGGGGCCCCGTCTGCACCCCCCCTTCCTTCCCATCACTATTCACAATACTCCAGTCGTTCAATAAATACTACCAATTACTTAACATGCGCAGTGCATGCAGGTAATTAAAATCAGTGATGCCTGTTATTTAGGGGGATTTTTACCCTCCAGCCCCCCCCCCCCCCCCGATTCCTGAGACCTTTGTAGTTCTTAATGTGCCTGCGTTTGACACACACACACACAAAAAAAACATGGCCGCTGAGTCACCAACAGAAAGACTCATCGGAATATGGCCGCCATAGAGAACCTTGAATCTGCAGCCATTTTGCCCAGTGGACAAGACTTCATTTACCTCGGGAATCGGGGAGTCCCCGGCATTGTCGGACACATATGGTCTCCAAAGACTTTTGATGGAGAAAATGGACAGGATTTCTCATTACTTCGAGGGTTTTCCCGTGTTGGGATAAGAGTACTGTATTTTACTACAGGCGTGCGGGTAAAACCAGGATGGCGCAACTCCAGACTTCAAGAGCCACCAACGGGTCACGTTTGAATGATATCCCGGCTTCAGCACAGGTGCCTCAATCAAAATGACTGAGGCACTTGTGCTGAAGCAGGGATATCACTAAAGCCGGACCTATTTGTGGCTCTTGAGGACTGGAGTTGAGCATGTTGAAGTCTACGTGACATCTCGAGCATGGGAATTACACGTATATCAATGTGTATAATATGTTAAAGTGTAAAATATACACTTAAACTACCGCTTCTGTGAGGACTGGTCCCCCAGGCCCCAAACTCATATCTGTTGTAGGATAATTACAACTCGTAGAATATTTGTATATATTACACGTCTGCTCTAAAGAAGTGAAAATATAGGGTCGAACAAATCATCTCCCGCCTCGTGTGGTACAAGAGCGTCAGGAGTTCACCACCCCATTTAGTTTGGGGTCGGGGGCAAAGTGAGCGTAGCCGTTTGCCGAGCTCCCCCATGAACAGGAACATTCCATGGTTGGTTCGCCAGAGTGGTGGGGGTTCAGTGTATCCATGACAACGGTCAGAGCCAAATCAGGAGGTGGGGGGGGGGGGGGGGGGGGGGGGGGGGGGGGGGGGAGGCTGGACGCTCCTTATAATATAAAACACAGTCTGTTCGATGAAAGCGCCGAACCGTCCTACAAATTGTGTGCTACTGGAACCGTCCAGGGGGCGGGAAGCTGTAGTGTATCCATGGCAGCAGGATGAACCAATCAGAGCGCTCTGTGCCTGCCAGCACTCTCAGATTGGCCAGCTTCTCCCAGTAGGCGGGTTCAGCCAATCAAACGGAGCCATCCTCTCTCATAGTCCTGCAGCAGTTCCAAGAAGTACTGGGTGCCAGGCTCCCCGTCGTACCACACTTCGTACTGCGTGTCCCGGGGGTTGCGATAGCGGCGGTGCACTCGCAGAACGCGGCCTGCAAACCAGACCTCGCACCCACCGTCATCAAACAGGTGCATGATCCGCTTCCCCACCAGGTCTGGGAAAGCCTTCAGAGTGGTCCCCATGCAGCGCTTCTTGCTCCGGGTGCCGAGGAACCTCGTGCGCTTCCCAACACCATGTCTTTTACGCCCGCGTTTCTGTCCTTTCCTCTGTGTGTCCTTTTCCTTGTCCTGGGGAGGCTGCAGCTGCTCAGCTTTGTATATTTGGTTCCCGGAGGGGTGACAAACTCTCTGAAGCTTCAAGACCAGGGAGGTGCCCCCTCTCCGGGGCGCTACCACCCCTGTGTGGCCCTCGTCCGCTGAACCAGTCAGTGAGGCCCCCTTCTGACACTTCTCTTCCTCCTCCACTCTGAGAGCGATCCATGAGCCTTCACCTGGAGAAAGACACAGGGGTCAGGCAAAGAGGAGAAACCAAGTGTGGTGCGAGAGAGTGGTGTGGGGGTGGGGGGGAAGAGAGTGTCTCCTAGAGGGGGAAGGGGGAGGGAGAGAAAAGACACTCAGCCAGAGAGAAAGAGAAACATCTGTGATATCTGAAAGATAAGGAGAGAGGAAAAGAGAGGGCTACTGAGAAATAGAGAAGCAAAGAGAGTGGGGGGGAGGGAAGAAATTAAGGGAAGTAACGGAGAGGGATAAAAACAGAGTGACAGAGAGGAGGGAAAACAATGCTGGCCGCTGAACAAGAGAAAAATTGCCATTCCCATGACACCGAAATATAGGATATGAAAATCCTCCCCTTCATGTGCCCTACCACCCTCTGACGTCCCCTCCGTAGGACGAGGCGTAGAGTTGCGGAGGACGAGGGAGAGGCTACAGGGACATCTTTTTTCCACTGACCCACTTCGTAGCTTTGTAGATTTTCCTCAGAAACTCCACAGCCCTTTACAAAGCTCACATACCCTCCTCTATCCCATGTACCCTCATTCCCGATCCCTCCTCTCTCACGTCGGGACCCCCCCTTCTTTGTATCCTCCAGGAGATGTGACCTCTAGGACTGGACACAGGACTCTAGGCGAGATCTGACCAGGTATCACCAGCTTCCTATTCCCAGCAGGAGATGATACCTCTTGGAGAGGACAGAGATCTGACCAGTTGTGTGCAGTAGTCATCTCCTCTCGCCGCTCAGCGCTGATAACAGCTTCATATAAACTCATTCTAGAAGTACTGTTCGTTTTTAGACTGTCATCAAATCCCACAGTAGGAGGGAGGGAGACATTCAGACGCTCACTCGCAGACATTCTCGCACACACACAGAAACACACACTAGCAGGTGCTCGAACACACATTCTCGCACACACATTCTCGCACACGCACAGGTGCATGCACACAGGCACATGTAAGCCCACGCATGGGCGCGCACACACCACAGACAGGTACGCACGCACACACACACACACACACACACACACACACACACACACACAGGCACACGCACACCCCTGTGTAGTGTGGTTTACAATAAACACATACGTACTTGTGTGCATGCAGCCCAGACTGTGTGCTGGAACCTGGAAGAAATAAAGTTAGCAGTGAAGGGACGTGAGCAGAGGAAGCGCCCTCCCCCCCAACCCAAAGGAAGGACCCCAGAGATCTGATCCCACTGCTCAAGAGGGACCCCAGGGATCTGATCCCGCTGCTCAAGAGGGACCCCAGGGATCTGATCCCGCTGCTCAGGAGTAAGGACCCCAGGGATCTGATCCCGCTGCTCAGGAGGAAGGACCCCAGGGATCTGATCCTGCTGCTCAGGAGGAAGGACCCCAGGGATCTGATCCCGCTGCTCAGGGAGGAAGGACCCCAGGGATCTGATCCCGCTGCTCAGGAGGAAGGACCCCAGGGATCTGATCCCGCTGCTCAGGAGGAAGGACCCCAGGGATCTGATCCCGCTGCTCAGGAGGAAGGACCCCAGGGATCTGATCCCACTGCTCAGGGAGGACCCCAGGGATCTGATCCCACTGCTCAGGAGGAAGGACCCCAGGGATCTGATCCCGCTGCTCAGGAGGAAGGACCCCAGGGATCTGATCCCGCTGCTCAGGAGAAAGGACACCAGGGATCTGATCCCACTGCTCTGGAGGAAGGACCCCCAGAGATCTGCAGCCCGCTGCCTCAGGAGGAAGGACCCAGGGATTTGACCCGCTGCTCAGGAGGAAGGACCCCGCATCCATCTGATCCGTGCTCAGGAGGAAGGACCCAGGGATCTGATCCCATGCTCAGGGAGGACCCCAGGATCTGATCCCGCTGCTCAGGAGGAAGGACCCCAGGGATCTGATCCCACTGCTCAGGAGGACCCAGGGTTGATCCCGCTGCTCGGAGGAAGGACCCCCACATCTGATCCGCTGCTCAGAGGAGGAAGGACCCCAGGGGTTGATCCCATGTCAGGGAGGACCACAGGGACTGATCCCGCTGCTCAGGAGGAAGGACCCCAGGGATCTGATCCCCACTGCTCAGGAGGAAGGGACCCCAGGAGATCTGATCCCGCTGTCAGTGGAGGAAGGACCCCAGGGATCTGATCCCTCTAGGAGGAGGAAGGACCCCAGGATCTGATCCCGCTGCAGGGGAAGGACCCCAGAGATCTGATCCCGCTGCTCAGGGGAGGAAGGACCCCAGGGATCTGATCCCGCTCAGGAAGAAAGGACCCCAGGGATCTGATCGCTGCTCACGGAGGAAGGACCCCAGGGATTGATACCGCTGCTCAAGAGGAAGGACCCCAGGGATCTGATCCCGTGCTCAGGGAGGAAGGTAAGACCATGGATCTGGGATCTGAGGAGGCTGCTATCAGGAGGAAAGGACCCCAGGGATCTGATCCCGCTGCTCAGGAGGAAGGACCCCAGGGATCTGATCCCACTGCTCAGGAGGAAGGACCCCAGAGATCTGATCCCGCTGCTCAGGAGGAAGGACCCCAGAGATCTGATCCCGCTGCTCAGGGAGGAAGGACCCCATGGATCTGATCCCGCTGCTCAGGAGAAAGGACCCCAGGGATCTGATCCCGCTGCTCAGGAGGAAGGACCCCAGGGATCTGATCCCGCTGCTCAGGAGGAAGGACCCCAGGGATCTGATCCCAACCCTCTCGGGGCGATACCACCCCTGTGTGGCCCTCGTCCGCTGAACCAGTCAGTGAGGGCCCCCTTCTGACCACTTCTCTTCCTCTCCACTATGAGAGCGATCCATGAGCCTTCACCTGGAGAAGAAGACACAGGGGTCAGGCAAAGAGGAAGAAACCAAGGTGGTGCGAGAGAGTGGTGTGGGGGTGGGAGGGGGGGAGAGAGCGTGTCTCCTAGAGGGGGAAGGGGGAGGGAGAGAAAACGACACTCAGCCAGAGAAAAGAGAAAATCTGTGTGATACTGAAAGATAAGGAGAGAGGAAAAGAGAGGGGCTACTGAGAAATAGAGAAGCAAAGAGAGTGGGGGGGAGGGAAGAAATTAGGGAAAGAACGAGAGAGGGATAAAAACAGAGTGGACAGAGAAGGAGGGAAAACAATGCTGGCCGCTGAACAAGAGAAAATGCCATTCCCATGGACACCGAAATATGGATATGAAAATCCTCCCCTCATGTGCCCTACCCCTCTGACGTCCCTCCGTAGGACGAGGCGTAGTAGAGTTGCGGAGGACGAGGGAGAGGCTACAGGGACATCTTTTTTCCCATGACCCACTTCGTAGCTTGTAGATTTTCCTCAGAAACTCCAAGCCCTTTACAAAGCTCACATACCTCCTCTTCCCATGTACCTCATTCTCCGATCCCTCCTCTCTCACGTGGGACCCCCCCTTTTTGTATCCTCAGGAGATGTGACCTCTAGGACTGGAACACGACTCTAGGCGAGATCGACCAGGTATCACCAGCTTCCTATTCCCAGCAGGAGATGATACCTCTTGGAGAGGACAGAGATCGACCGTTGTGTGCAGTAGTCACTTCTCTCGCCGACTCAGCGCTGATAACGCTCATATAACTCATTCTGAGTATGTTCGTTTTTAGACTGTCATCACAAATCCCACAGTAGGAGGGAGGGAGACATTCAGACGCTCACTCGCAGACATTCTCAGCACACACACAGAAACACCACACTAGCAGGTGCTCGAACACACATTCTCGAACACACATTCTCGCACACGCACAGGTGCAGCACACCGGCACATGTAAGCCCACAGCATGGGCGCGCACACACACAGACAGGTACGCAACGCACACACACACACAACACACACACACACACACACACACACAGGCACACGCACACCCCTGTGTAGTGTGGTTTACAATAAAAACATACGTACTTGTGTGCATGCAGCCCAGACTGTGTGCTGGAACCTGGAAGAAATAAAGTTAGCAGGTGAAGGGAGTGAGCAGAGGAAGCGCCCTCCCCCCCAACCCAAAGGAAAGGACCCCAGAGATCTGATCCCACTGCATCAGAGGGGACCCAGGGATCTGATACCGCTGCTCAAGAGGGACCCAAGGGATCGATCCCGTGCTCAGGAGTAAGGACCCCAGGGATCTGATCCCGCTGCTCAGGAGTAAGGACCCCAGGGATCTGACTGCTGCTCAGGAGGAAGGACCCCACGGGATCTGATCCCACTGCCTCTGGAGGAAGACCCAGGGATCTGATTCCGCTGCCTCAGGAGGAAGGACCCAGGGATCTGATCCCGGCTCAGGGAAGAAGGACACCAGGATCTGATCCAATGCTCTGGAGGAAGGACCCCAGGGATCTGATCCGCTGCTCTGGAGGAAGGACCCCAGGGATCTGATCACGCTGCTCAAGGAGGAAGGACCCCAGGGATCTGATCCGCTGCTCAGGAGAAAGGACACCAGGGATCTGATCCGCGCTAGGAGGAAGGACCCTAGGGATCTGATCCCGCTGGCTCGAGGAGGAAGGACCCCAGGGATCTGATCATGGCGTCAGGAGGAAGGACCCCAGAGATCTGATCCCGCTGCTCAGGGAGGACCAAGGGATCTGATCCCGCTGCTCAGGAGGGAAGGACCCAGGGATCTGATCCCACTGCTCAGGAGGAAGGACCCCCAGAGATCTGATCCCGTGCTCAGGAGGAAGGACCCAGGGATTGATCCCGTCTGCTCAGGAGGAAGGACCCCATCATTCTGATCCGCTGCTCAGGAGGAGGCCCCAGGGATCTGATCCCATGCTCAGGGGGGACCCCAGGATCTGATCCCGCTGCTCAGGAGGAAGGGACCCAGGGATCTGATCCCACTGCTCCAGGGAGGACCCAGGGATCTGATCCCAGCTGCTCGAGGAAGGACACCCATCCATCTGATCCGCCTGTCAGGAGGAAGGACCCAGGGATCTGATCCCACTGCTCAGGGAGGACCCCAGGGATTGATCCCGTGCTCGGAGGAAGGACCCCAGGGATCTGATCCCACTGCTCAGGAGGAAGGACCCCAGAGATCTGATCCCGCTGCTCAGGGAGGAAGGACCCCGGGATCTGATCCCACTACTATGGAGGAAGGACCCCAGGAGATCTGATCCCGTGACTCAGGAGAGGACCCCAGAGATCTGATCCCGCTGCTCAGGGAGGAAGGACCCCATGGATTGATCCCGCTGCTCGGAAAACCAGGGATCTGATCGGCAGAAAGGACCCCAGGGATCTGATCCAGCTGCTCAGGAGGAAGGACCCAAGGGATCTGATCCCGCTGCTAGGAGGAAGGACCCAGGGATCTGATCCCGATGCTCAGGAGGAAGGACCCAAGGATCTGATTCCGCTGCTAGGAGGAAGGACCCCAGGGATCTGATCCCGCTGCCCAGGAGAAGGAAAGGACCAGGGGATCGATCCCGCTGCTCAGGAGGAAGGACCCCAGGATCTGATCCCGTGCTCAGGAGGAAGGACCCCCGGGATCTGATCCCGCTGCTCAGGGGAAGGACCCCAGGGATCTGATCCCGACTGCTCAGGAGGAAGGACCCCAGGGATCTGATCCCCTGCTCAGGGAGGAAAGGACCCCCAGGGATCTGATCCCCACTGCGCAGGAGGAAGGACCCCAGGGATCTGATCCGCTGCTCAGGAGGAAGGGAACCCAGGGATATGTCCCGTGCTCAGGGAGGACCCCAGAGATCTTATCCCGTCTGCTCAGGAGGGAGGGACCCCAGGNNNNGATCTGATCCCGCTGCTCAGGAGGAAGGACCCCAGGGATCTGATCCCGCTGCTCAGGAGGAAGGACCCCAGGGATCTGATGTTTTATGTGGGATCACTCTGCAGTCTGTAGGGTAACTCTTGTGTTTTATGGGGGATATGGTTCACACAGAAGGGGCCGAATTGTAAACGCCCAAAGACACAGATGTGAGGAAATATGAGCAGACAGAGGGAGGAGGATAGAGAACTATATCTGGCAGACGGAGGCTGAGAAAATAGCCAGCATTGTGCAAATGCCAGAGCAGAAGTAAATATAGCCTAGTCAGTAAATAAGTGCAACTGAGATCAGATGCATTGTAAGGATCCCCAGCCCTCTCTAATAGCACGTCTGAGATCAGATGCATTGTAAGGAACCCCAACCCTCTCTAATAGCGCGTCTGAGATCAGATGCATTGTAAGGAACCCCAACCCTCTCTAATATCGTGTCTGAGATCAGATGCAGTGTAAGGAACCCCAACCCTCTCTTATAGCAAATGTAAAACAAAAAGACTAAAAAAGCACTACTACCAAATGAATAAAATACCCACAACTAAACCTGTATAATACAGGTGCTGCTCCCTGGAGTCAATGAGACCACAGTAGCAATAAAGAGAAAAAAGCAAGTCCCCGAAGACAGGACTCGCAGAAATTCCAAAGAGAGGGTAAAAAGTATACGTTTATTAAACAAGCAATCTAAAAAAAAAAAGGACAAACCATACATACTAAAGAAAGGTTCCTGTGCCTCTTAAATGTAAATATTGTGATATACATAAGGCACAAGCAGCAACATGATGTATGAGATAAACCCTGGTGGAACAGCGGCACTATCAGAGTTGAAAACACAATGATGACAGGGTGTCTGTCACCACTACACGTAAGGAGTATCATGCTATCAGTGTGGTTAAGGGTGGAGTGAATGCTTGCGTAGACCTTCAATGTTCAAATGGACCCATTGACACATATAAAGAATAATACAGGGGTGTCTGTGGTAGTATAAAGTCCACAGGGCTGTTGGTGAACCTACGTAGGTCAGATGCTGTGAACAGTTATGTGGAGTATGTCCCAATGCGCTATAGAAACCTTTGCGATGGCTCTGAAAAAGCACCAGTGAAGTCCATGCGACCAAGGCAAAGAAATGGTGAGGCTGCAGACTCCAGGAAACAGAGGGAGCTCCCAGAAATATCCGCAGTCAGCTCTGCCATAGCCACTTTTTTTTAGTTGCCAAAAAGGATATCTTGGATATTCGACCTAGAAATATTGGTCCGGGCAATCTCACACATTCTGAGCAAGGCTCCATTAAATACCACTGAAAGATCTCAAGGACGTAGTTTTTAAGCCCTCAGACAAAGGGGGCAACATAGTCATCTGGCCCACTGAGATGTATCTTCATGAAGCAAATTGTCAACTTTTACATCCATTGAATTACAAAAGGATATTCATTGATCCAACTGATAGATTCAAAATTCTAGTTGGTGAACTTATCTCCGGAGCCCTTGACAATGGCACCATCGCAACTAAAGAATCCAAGTTCTTAAGAGTTGCACATCCCAGGATTCCAACTATGTATTTTCTCCCAAAAGTGCATAAGGATCTAAAGGGCCCCCCCCCCCCCCCCCGGTCGGCCCATAGTATCGGGGATAAGGGGGCTATGTGAGAATATCTGTACCTTTATTGATGCATTCCTTCAACCTCATGTAGTAAGTCTACCATCTTTTGAGAGGGACACATCGGATGTCCTCTTGAAAATTCAGGACATTGTGGTTCAGAAAGTGACGTATCTGGTAACCTGTGATATTGAGTCGTTATACTCTAATCTAGACCATAAGGACGGCATCGCAGCAGTGGAATACTTTTTAAGTTTTCAAAATACAGATACAAAGGAAATATGTGACTTGGTTATTTATTCTCTCTCTCACGTTCATTTTATCCCACAATTATTTGGTGTTTAAAAGCAAATATTATGTCCAAACTAGGGGTACTGCGATGGGGGCTATATGCACCCCATCGTATGTAAATCTGTTTTTAGGGTTGGTGGGAGAGGGAGTGAGACTTTACTGATGATCTTAAAATCGATTTACCAGTCACATCCCCTTCTGGACTAGATACATAGACGACGTCTTCTTCCTGTGGGAGGGGGACGTCGAATGTACTAAATTCATTGAGACACTTAACTGTAATCTACTTAACATAGTAAAGCCCCCCCCCCCCAAATCATTGGGAACACTGAGTACTTAGGTACTAATTTTGTCTATAGGCACCTCTTTCATCATTGTGACTTTAGTCTATAGCACTTATAGTGCCGGCGACAGCGACGTCAGGCTGCGGTCGCCGGTAAATCAAATTTACTTGACTTCCAGTGACCGCGCCGTCGCTCTGCTCTTACTATAAGCACACGCGACGGCTTCAATACATTTGTTTTGAAGCGACGCCACGTCGCTGTCACCGGCATTATAAGCGCGGCCTAAGAGGGGACGGTCCACTACATGGTTTTTTAGTGTTTTATTATAGTGTGTCTGGTTTGTTCTTTTTTTTTATTGCTTGTTTAATAAACGTATACTTTTTTTACCCACTCACAGTACCCCATTTGGAGTTTCTGCGAGTCCTGTCTTTTGGGAATTGCTCTTTTCTCTTTATTGTTACGTCTTTCTAATAGCGCGTTTGATATCAGATGCATTGTAAGGAACCCCAACCCTCTCTAATAGCGCGTCTGAGATCAGATGCAGTGTAAGGAACCCCAAACCTCTCTAATAGCGCGTCTGAGATCAGATGCAGTGTAAGGAACCCCAAACCTCTCTAATAGTGAGTCTGAGATCAGATGCATTGTAAGGAACCCCAACCCTCTCTAATAGTGCGTCTGAGATCAGATGCATTGTAAGTAACCCCAACCCTCTCTAATAGTGAGTCTGCTATCAGATGCATTGTAAATTCTTCTGTTTTTGGTACCATTTTCAAATGACCTGAAAATTGTGTGGAACCTTTTAGGGATGCCGGGGGAACCCAAGGTTTCCTAGGAATCCCAGTTGAAAAACTTTGTTGTAGGGCAACTGTATTTTAAGGGTAGCCCCTGCAGTTTGTAGGGTAACTGTGTTTTTTAGGAAGATACCTCTGTATGGTTACTGCGTTTGTTCTAGGGCACCTGGGACATTCTGCAGAGTGGCACCCCATATAACGCGGCATCCCATATAACAACATATAATAGAGTTACAATAAATCCTAATGTCAAACAGCGAGTGGAAGTGGTGCATTAATATCCAGCTCCTCAACCACTACACCAGCAGCAGCAGATTGGAGAGAGTCTGGGGAGTAAAGAAATTCAAGATGATGAGAGTGGAGAGAGGCACTAATTACTACCCACCAACAAGGAGACCGAGAGAGGAGCAGCCGAGCATCAACTACGGTCTAACTATATCTAACCGTATCCTCACGCCGGGAACATGTATATATACACACAGAACTACATGTAATCAGTATTCAGCAGATACACTGAAGCGTACCGAGATTACTTGTCGCCTGCTTCTCCTGGAACAGACTAAACTTCAGCGCCATCGTGTAAAACACTGGTGAGCATGAGGACAAGTGTGTGCTGTACAAGGAGAAGCAGAAGCCACGTTAGTAGTGGGGAATCTCATTACACTGCAGCTTCCTGAACACAATGTCACAACTGTAATATTATTAACTCCCCAGTACTGAAGTCACAATCTCGTGCTCAAGTGTGTGTGTGTGTATGTATGTATGTACAAACATATACACACACACACACACACACACACACACACTGTACACGTGACTGTCTGTGGGATGAGGTCCGATACTCACCAAGTTGCCTCTGGACGCAGTGTCCCCAGTACAGGTGCAGCAAGTCCGGGTACACGTCAGGCAATTGTTTGAGGGCGAGTAGTTTCAACATGCGGGAGGAGCAGTCCCTCAGTTCCGTGTCCCTCAGGAGCTTCTCCTCGGAAAGAGTGGTGGGACGGAGCTCCACCTTATGTCGCTGCAAGACCCGATCCACGGATGCAACGGGCAGCTCCCGGAACATCCTCTCCTTCACCAGGTGAATGGGGATAAAGACGGCGCCAGCCCGGATGACGTGGGGAAAGGGACAGCTCTGGGGAAACATGAAGGTCTCTAGCTGGGACAGCAGTTTGCGGAGAAGCAGGCGGACCCCATCAAAGGCCAGCCACACGTCCCGGCCTGGCGAATGTTGTGAGGGGTCGGTGACCCGGGAGCTGCTCTTGGACTTCACTGGAGATTTGGGTCTCTCCTCCTCTTCCTTGGTCTTTGCCAGCCAGTCCTCGAGCAGCTCGGGGGGAGACCCTCTGACCGAGCTGGTGATAGCAGCACGTGCAGACCGGTGCAGCTCAGCAAAGTGGTGTCCAGAACCTTTCTGGGTGGCCTTTCCACTTGCCACGTTAGCCTCTCCCAATGTGGGGGAGGAGACAGGAGTGCAGTGGGGCAGGGACTGCGTGACCTTGGGGGGCAGCAGGAAAGAGCCGGGCAGAGCTTGGGCCACAGCGGCTGTTGCTTCTTCCTGGGTCTCTCCCCCCGCGGGTGCCACTTTCATCTTGTACTTCCTGAACATGAAGGATTTGGAACTGTGGAAGCCACCGTTATCGTTCTCTGTCGCTGTGGGTGGAGTCAGCAAGGGTGAACAGTCACTTGGGTGTCTCCACCTCTCTCTCACAAACTCTGAGGGTTGCGAGGGAAGCTGGGGGATGTAGAGAGTAGGGGGGCAGATGGCAGGGGCTTGGAGGGTAAGGTGAGAGGGAGACTTGGGAGGGCAGAAAGCGGGTACTCTGCGGAGGCAAGAGACGGGGCTCTGGGAGGGCAGAGACGGGGCTCTGGGGAGGGCAGAGAGCGGGCTCTGGGGAGGGCAAGAGAGCGGGGGTCTGGTGAGGGCAGAGAGCGGGGCTCTGGGGAGGGCACGGGGCGGGGGCTCTGGAGAGGGGCACTGGGCGTTTTTTTTGGAGGACACAGGATGGGGGTCTTGGTTGACAGCTCATGGCGGCCTGAGGGGACAGCTCAAGGCGGCCTGAGGGGGCAGCTCAATGGCGGCTCTCATGGGTAGGCAGCTCAAGGCGGTCTCACAAGGGCAGCTCATGGCCGCCTGAGGGGGGCAGCTCATGGCCGCCTGAGGGGGACAGCTCATGGCCGCCTGAGGGGGACAGCTCTCCAGGTCCTGGGGGAAGCAGTTCAAGGGGGGTGACTTTTTTAAGCTGAGGTCCAGAACCACCTCCTCCACCTCAGTTTGGGGGAGTGAAGACCCCAGCGTATGTCCGGGCTTTGCAGCTCCTGTGCACTTGTTGCTTGAATGGGAGCGATGCTCAGTATTACTGATCTCAAGAGTGCTGTCCGGCGCAGAGGGCTCAGCAGTTCCTTCCACGAAGGTCTCAGGCCTGTCTGGAGTGGGCTGCAGGAGGATGGGGAAGGTGGATATGTTCTTACCCCCTGCCTGTCGACACCGTGGAGTCAAGGGGTAAGGAGCAGTGCCCTCCAGATAGGCTCGGTACGGAGCCAGGCTGAACACGTTATTAATCACAGGCATTGGAGGAGAGGGGGGGGCATCAGTCTCCAGGTCACGTGCTGGAGGAGTGGGGAGGAGCTCACGGTGGAGGCTCGTTAACAATGCAACCTCTGGGCTCCTGCCCCTCAAGTCTTCCTCCCTGGTCCGATATGGGCTGGAGAGCCCAGAACACATGGCAGGTCTAAGGTGTTCTGCATTCAGGTTGGACCTCCGGATGCACTCAATGGCTGGACTCGGCCCACATCCCGTCTCCTTGACTCCGCAGGCAGCGAGAGGACGGAAGGCGCCGTGCGGCACTGAAACCCGCGGGGCCAACGAGCGCTCTCTCACCGGCGAGCGTATGAGAGACGGAGTGGAGAGACGCAGCTGAACTTCGGCGGTGAGAGCGGGCGTCAGATACGAAGTGGGATCCTGAGGGAGGAAGGGAAGGTGCGGGCTCTGGACATGGCTCTTGCAACTTGAACTCTGTTGAAGTAAACAGTCCGCGTGGGTGGCACCCACCCACAGCTCCCGGTCTACGTTGGTGGCAGCCACCCTCAGACCCCGATCCGCTTGGGTCACACCCACCCTCAGCTGCCGGTCCACGTGGGATGCACCCACCCTCAGCTGCCGGTCCATGTGGGCCGCACCAACCCTCAGCTCCCGGTCCACGTGGGCCGCACCCACCCTTAGCCCCAGGTCTGCATGTGTCGCCCCGACCCTCGGATCCCGGTCCGCGTGGGTCGCACCCACCCTCATCTCCCGGTCTGCTTGGGTGATGGTCCCCCTCCCACTGGTAGGCAGCAGAGCTGTGTCCACACTGCAGGAACGGGGAGAGTGTCTGTGAGGGTAACAATCCCCTGTCGGACTGTAGTGACTCGTTGAGTGAAGTTGCCACATCCTGCTGTCCAGACCGCCCTGGAAGGCTCTGGATCTGTAGTTGTGCGGGTGAGAGGGGGGAATGAAGGCTGAACCGCTCGGCCGGGGAGCATCGCCCTGAGCATAAAGCATGTTAGCGCGAGGGAGAGAGGGGAAGCAGTCTGTATAAGCCAGAGGAGCAGGGGGTAAAACCGCGGGTGCACTCGTACCTTCCCACTGCCTGTGAGCCGGGCTTAGTTCCTGCATCCCTCGCGAACGGGACTCTGCATGGCCCATCTGGGGGGGAAGGGACGTCTTCTGTGCGCCAGTCCCGTATACTGGGGGAGACTGGTACGTAAAGTGAGCAGGGGAGACCCATTCTGCAGTGGGCGGGCAGAGCTGCTGCGATCCTACGTGGATGCCCAGAGACGTGAGACCCTGTGGGCCGTGGCCGGCGTCCATATAACTGCTGGGGCTTCTATACACAGGCCGCGGCACGGCCAGCGTGGGGCAGCCAATGGGAGCAGGCACAGGGTAGCCCAGGACAGGGTGGTACTGCTGGCCTTGAAAGTGGGTCTCTGTGGTCTCGGGGGGCAGCGGGTAGCTCTTCACACCCTCATCTTTGTGTCTCTGGCGCCTTCCTGGGGCCACGTCGGCCCTCATTTGCTGGCTCAGAGCGTTGCTTGCGTACTGTAGATACGTGGTGGCAGAGCTCCAGGGATTGGGAGCGTCGGGGCCCTCAGAGCCCGGCAGGGAGTAGGTTAGGAAGGCTCGGTACGCCAGCAGCTCCTCAGGGGAGGTAGTCCCATGACAGACCTCTGCGCAGTTCCGCGGCTCCGCTTCCATCTGCAACACCTTGCTGTAGATCATGTGATCCACGGTGCTAGCCTTACGCTTGCCCGCCATTAGGAACGCCGGAGGCTACCGTGTGTGTCCAACTCCTCCTGGGGGCAAACGCCCTTTCCCTGCAAGAGATAAAAGGGACCCAAGTCAGGGATATAAGCCGAGGTACGAAGTATAGAGACAGCAACCCATGAGAGGCAGAGACAAGGTCAGAGACAGCAACCCACTGAGGGTCAGAGAGGCAGAGACAAGGTCAGAGACAGCAACCCACTGAGGGTCAGAGACAGCAACCCACGAGAGGCAGAGACAAGGTCAGAGACAGCAACCCACTGAGGGTCAGAG
>WSYH01008596.1:0-28659 GCA_036426205.1 Ascaphus truei | reverse complement strand
ATAGTATCAATGTACACTTCTTCAACACTTTGTCTTCCTAATACATTTAAAACTGCTGAGGTGTAGACAGAATCAAATGCTTTTTCGTAATCTATGAATTCTAAGTTCAGTGGTAAATCATATTCATTACTTGGGAAATGTATTCCTGTACTTCTTGTTCAACTTAGATGTGGTCCAAATACCACCTTGAAAGATAAAACCCGTGAATAAGGTATCTAATAATAAATCAGAGTGCTCAGTGAGAGTGACAAAATGTAAGATATTAAAATTACGATCCTGGGGAGTAGTGCAGCTCCACAGAAAAAATACTTTTTTCTTTTTCCAATCGTCTTGGCAGATACAAGAAATACAGAGCGCAAAATGTCCCAGGATATATGTGGCATACAAAAGACAAAATATAGTGCAATCATGTTTATAATGGTCAACCAGTATTACGGTAGGTATAGGTTATCTCGCTCGTGCGTGGACAGAGAAAGGCGTTTGGTATATGGTATAAGGGCTTCCATAGGCAAACTGCACATTTTCAATAGATCACCAGATCTATTTTTCTCAACATATGAGTGAGATAAGCCACACTTGCTGTAATATTTATTGATCATTACAAACACTGTTGCACTATATATATATTTTTGTATTTCACATACTGAATATCATGGGCATTTTGCGCTTTGAATTTCTTGTGTTAACGAATAAGATTGGCTTCCAATGAGTGAGACTTTACGGATGTGGTATTTAGAGATGCCAACATTACTGGACCCAAACCAGTGAGATCTCAAGATTCTAGACCAAGAAAATAAAGGTCATTTTAATGGTTCGCTACCCACTTCTATCAGTGAGACTCCTTTGACGTTTATGAGATTTCAGCCTGTCTCCAAATCAGTGAGCCTCACAGGATATCCATGAGCGTCAACAGGTCTGGATATCTGATAAATGGACACAACGGTAAGATACTGTTTATTAGACTACTTCTACCTTAATGCATACTCTCTGCAATGCTTTAAAGCAAAAACTGACTGCCCAGTCACATCCCTTCCCAAAGAAATACCATAATCCTGCTCTTGAGGTCTCCTTGTTATTCTTAAATTAAGCACCCAAATACAGTTTTACAACAGGCAGATCAGTTCTGCCTATAACCTCTTCCAGCTATACTTGTAGTAACCCTTGTCACATAATGACACTGCACCTCTGTTCAGCCACATTCCTTTACTGACCCCCATCACATAATAGCACTGTACATTTGTCCTGCAACATGTCTATATTGACCACCATCATATAATAGCACAGCACCCCTGACCTTTTGCATTTGTATACTTAGCCCCATCACATAAAGCGACCCCCCCCAGCCTTAGGCGGGGGGGTTTCATGACCGGGGGGGGGCGGCCTTCCCCCCCCTCTGGCCCGCCCCTGCATCGCCCTCCCCCTGCCCAGGGGAGGGCCATCCGTGGCCTCTTAAGGCCAAGCTGGCGGGGGCAAGTCCTCTTTGCCTCCCGCCAGCGAATACAGAAGGACCTCCAGTGGATCTCTCCCGCACTCCCCTGGACTTCGGCCAATGTAAGTTTTTCTTCCCCCGGGGTGGGGGGCCCTCCCTTCTCCGTTTGAGAGCGCTTTTCCTGTTGGGAGGAGGATAGCGTGGGGCCGTGGCGGACGCCGAGGGATTCGATCCCCTCCCGCCCGGCGGGGAATAGTGGTCGGGCCAGGGGGTTTGGGTGCGTGGAGAGGGGGGCTGGCGGAGGCACGCCGTCGCAGTGCGTGAGGCCCAGGGTGATAATCCTGGGCCAGGCAATAGGCGCGACCCGTGCAAGCAGGGCCGGGTAGGGACGGGCCGGAGCCCTGTCGCGGAAGGTTTGGGGAGCAGGCATACGGGAGGCGGGCTGCCCCCCCCTCCCGTTCCTACCGGTGCCTCGGTGCCTCGGTTTCTCCCGCAGCCGTGGGGCTAACGGCTCGCGCTCCCCACGTGGAATGGATAGGCGCACGCGGTGGGGGGAGGGGGGAGTGGAGCGGCCAGCCATGCAGCGGGAGAGGCGGCTGCTCTCGCGGTTCCCCCTCCCATCCCCTTCGTTCAGGGGGGATTTGAAAAATAAATAAATAAGCAGGGGTATATATGTATGTGGTATATGTGTGGATGAGTATGTATAAGTATATAGGAATAGATTATGTGGGCATGCAGGGGTATGTATATGTAGATGGGTGGACACGCGTGCATGTATGCCTCTGGGAGGTATAATATATATATATATATATATATATGTGCGTGCAATATGTATATGGATCGATTGGATGTGTATATATATATATATGTATATGGATGTATGTATGTACACTTATTTATGGGTGGGATATGTACATGGGTATATTATATATGTGTGTATGTGGTATACGGATATATATATATATATATACATATATACATGCATATGTATTTATAGGTGGGCGCTTATATATATATATATATATAGACATAGGTATGTGTCTGGGTGTAGGTGCACAGATAAAGATGGGTAGATGCATGTATATATGTATGGGTAGAGGCATGTATAGGTATGTATACGGGCATTTATGTACATGTGTGCGTAGACGGTGTTACATATGTGTGTATGTGCGCCCCATATGTATATTTATGTATATATGGGTGTATGTGTACACGTGTACGCGTGTATATATGGTGTGGTTCGTAGAGAGATGCGTACATATGGGTTTGTGATCATAGTTGTATATAGGTGTAGAGATGCAGGGGGGGAAGGGGGCTACGGTGGGACCAGCTGCTACCGCGTCTATTGGTGCTGGCAAGGGACAGAAAGCCACCACAGATCCTGCTCATCCACGCGGGAGGGAACGACGTGGCGGCGGTGCGGACGGTTGAGTTAATAGAGAACATCAGGAGGGACGTGGCGCAGATGTTCATGCGCTGGCCGGCGGTGCAGTTTATTTGGTCAGACATTGTATATAGAGAGGCCTGGCGTGGGGCCAGGTCGATGCGCGCGGTAGATAAGGCACGGAAAAAGGTTAACAGGGCGGTGGGCAAGTTTGTTGCGCAGTGCAGGGGCTGGGGGATAAGACACCCGGATTTTGATGCTAGCGCAGGGGGTTTGTTGAGGGCTGATGGAGTACACATGTCAGACGTAGGGATTGACTTGTTTAATCTCAGTCTACAGGAGGGATTGGAGAGGGTCCTGGAGTGGTTGGCGGCACGACCCTAGTTTAAGGGGGGTTAAATAGGGCCGTCGGTGGCGGCTCGTGGGGGGTAGGTGCTTGTTCTTGCCAGACTGGGAGCTGGGCCGTTTGAGCCCGGGGGGAGCACGAGTGGGCGAGGTCAGATATTCATGACATCGATAACCCGCTCGCGCAGACGGCAGCGGCGCGGGGCCGGCTGACCCTCCCCTCCCCCTCCTGGGGAAAGTACACTCTGGCGAGGAGGGGCATTTACCCCTCGTAGTTTATATGTAAATAAAATAGCCGCGGCCAATTTTACCTCCAGTTTACCGTCTCCTGTCATTATTTCGGTTATGTAAGGGGACAAAGCGGGCGGGGGGGGGGGACCGACTCCTGACCGCCTCCCTGGTCAAGCGACCCCCCCCAGCCTTAGGCGGGGGGGTTTCATGACCGGGGGGGGGGCGGCCTTCCCCCCCCTCTGGCCCGCCCCTGCATCGCCCTCCCCCTGCCCAGGGGAGGGCCATCCGTGGCCTCTTAAGGCCAAGCTGGCGGGGGCAAGTCCTCTTTGCCTCCCGCCAGCGAATTCCCACCCACCCATCCCCTTAATCAGGTTGGGGCAATCCAGCGGTAATCGTTAACGAAGCGGGGGCGGGGGATTTGTAACATGGGACTTGTACTGTATGTGTTGGTAATACTTCTCTGTTCTGTTGCAGTATGGAATTTTGTTACTCTGCTGATCTCGAAAGGAACAAGGTTCCAAGCAGGAGGGGTCGTTGATCGGCTTAGCCTTGTCGCGGCGGCTCGTGGGGGGTAGGTGCTTGTTCTTGCCAGACTGGGAGCTGGGTTGCACCCCATATGGCCATCCCCTGACCTCACCAGAGAGACAAGGGGTTAACTGGACTGTGGTCCAGGGATGAGGTTTGCACCTTGTTGTACCTTGAAAATGTATGTTCCCCTGTTCCCATGTTTCATTATAAGCATGTATTTTAATGTTTTAAAGTGCATTTCTGTATCTCCAGTTCTGGAGGTCGCAGAGAGTTCATATTTGGCCAATATGTGGAGTCACTGTAGGCATTAAAAACTGGCAAAGGTCGACCCACTGAGCCCACCAGAATGGAACTTATTAATATGTGTAGATATTAAAAGTGTATATGTATTTTATTTTGGATCTGTTCTGAAAATGCAGACGCCATTTGCTAGGCTAATAAGTCATGAAGGGCAGACGGCTGAGTAGCCTAAGCACGGTGATCAAAAAGTAACTGCCTTGATTGTTACCCAATGTCTAGGGATTAAGTATTAGTCAATCAACAAACTTTGCCAGTCTAATTGTTACCTGAGGGCATGGGTTAGTCTATTAGTCTGTGTCTCCACATTAGAGAGTGAATATAGATAATTGTTCACCAATAGGCTGTGTTCAATGTTAAGAATAGGGTTGCACAGGTATATAAACTGTGTCAACCCTACAGTTTTTAGTTGTGCTGGATTGCTGGAGTTGTGCTTCTGATTCCACCTGGAATGTCACTGGATTGATGGAGAATTGCTATTGGATACTTCTCCATTCCCCAACCCTAAGTAAGTGTTACCCTCTTGCCTGTTAATTGTACTATATTGCTGTGTTCACCTTATTTAAGGAATAAATTATATTTTATTATATCTAAGCCTCGTTCAGTTCAACCCAGATATTTGGTGTTCATTATATCTTGTCATAAGCTACCGTGACATAGAGCCTTCCTGATTGTCTTCCCTCCCTTTTGATGACGCCACATCCTTTAAAAAAAAAGAAGAAGAAAATGTCACATGGTGCACAATCCAATCGGATTGGGGGTGTATCATTTAATACTCAAATGTGACATCACAGGCCTTATATATGGCCTGACCCATATCATTTGAGTTTAAGAAAATGACGGGACCACTTTTGCCCAATGGATTGGATTACAAAGAAAGAAGAGAAGACTGAAGAAAGATGAAAGAAGACAAGAAGAAGTTACATGAAGTTGAGGAGCATTGCATCGAGGATTGAGTGGTTCCTGCTGAAGTCTGAATCGGAGGGAAGACATCAAATGTAAGAAAAACATTGAATGTATGTTATTTTTGTATTTTTGGTATTTTTAATGTATTTTACTTTTATCCATTGACTGCCAATGCATTTATCTATGCCCATTTCGGGCTATAGATAAACACATTGACAGGCAATGCGTTTTTAGGCAAATACTTGTTTTTATTTAATAGTAATGTATATTTGGTGCTTCTTTTTTTATTGTGTTTCTTTTGATGCTTTTTTTTCAAATTGTGTTTCTTTTAGTGATTGGTTTATTTAATTGTTGTGTTTCTTTTGGTGCTTGTTTTTTATTGTTTTTCTTTTGGTGATTGGTTTATTTAATTGTATTTCTTCTGGTGCTTGTTTTTTTAATTGTTTTTTTTTGTATTGGTTTGATTTAATTTTTTATTTTTGCTGCTTTTTTGTTTTTTTTTAGGTTGCCCATTGACTGTTGAATTGTGGCAAATCATTCCCATATTATATGGGCATGTTGTACCACTTTGCCAATCAATGGGAAGAGGGTGGGGGTAGTTGCCCGAGGGAGGGTGTTAGGCCTCCTTGGAGGGAAGGTTTTAACCCCTTAATTACTACAGCGTTCACTATCAGCTAAGGTGATTCATGGGTTAGTGGCCATTAGTGGGTTTTTTTTTCATTGTAATATTCCTGCCAGCGGAGGACAGGGACAGGGAGGAAGATGAGGACAGCCTTCATCCTGACATGGGTAAGTGCAACTTTTATATACTTTATTCTGGCTGGGAATGTTTTATTGTTCATGGAAAATGCACTATTATTCATATCTGGATAATAGTATTTTTGCCCATTACTGTTGGTTGGGTTTGGGGGGGAGAAGGGGTTGTATTTATTAAAATGTATTGCACTGTAATGTTACTTTTGAATGGGGAAAAGTGCTATTAGCCATCTTGGGTTAATAGCTCTTTTACCCATTTCTGTAGTTGGTACAGTGGGTGGGTGAAGGTAGTAGTTATCCTAGAATGGTACAAATTTGGTAACTAATCCCCGGTGCGCTGTGTGTGTTTTGTGTTTTTTACCCTAGAATGGTGTTTAGGCCTTGCGGGAGGGTAGTGCGAGGGGTTAACCGTTCATTTCCTTAGCGGTTTTATCCGTTAAGGTAATGAAGGGGTTAACTTCTACTGGCACCCATGAAAACAAGCAGAGATTAATCTCCAAAATACCGATGCTCCAAATAGTGCAAATAGATTCTACAATGTCCACAATGAAGATAATGATACAATAATATAAGCGCTACTTGATCAATGTCCTGAATCATGAAAATATGAACAGTGGAGTAGGACTGTGCACACGAGACTCAGCAACAGGACGGGGCCACAATGTGGTAAGGAGACAAGCTAACCATGATGCCATGTTCCCTGCACGGAACCATATTATCGGCCCACCTCAATGAATCTCCGCCACTACCCTTACGCATCCCAGCGTCTCATACACAGCCCCATAACCCTGCAGAGAGTAAGTACTCACAATCTTGACCCGTCGAGTTCAATCCTCAAGCACTGCAAATAGGAAGTAGATCAGGTGCGCTAATCCTACACTTTTTTCAACTGGCACCCTCCTGCAAGCCTAAACACCCCCCTGGGGCAACTACAGACTTCATCCACCCCCTGTACCAACAACAAAGCAGTGCCTGCTAAGGTAATGAAACTGGCTGCAATTTTATTTTTATTGCATAGGGTTGATACCGAAGGCTGACGGGCACCTGCGGTGATCCTGGAGAACCGTGCTGACCCCCTAGGACCTGCGGGCCCTCGCAGACCTGCCGTTATAGCGTGATACTGCACTGTTATCACTGCTTAGTGAATAACAAAGCAGGCAATATCGAGCTATAAGGGCATTTAACGTGCATTAAGTCACGTATCACTGTTTAGTGTTTAGATACACTGGCCATAGCCTCAGTTCCCTGAAAGATAATGTTCACTGCATTACTAGTAACTATAACTAGTAATAGTTTATCTGTATCCAGTATATCCTCAGTTGCATATTTCCTGGAGTTATGTGGATTCCCATGCTTATCGTAAGGTACACATGAAAGCTGTTGGTATGTGGAAAGTGGGCTTGTATATCTTTGATCTCTTCCTCCTAAAATAACTTCTCCTTGCATACAGTCTTCTTTCTACCCTTTCCTGCCATAAACTTTCTCCTGGCTTCACCTCATAAGGCATGCAGGAAATGAGATGTGTTCCAGCTGCTCAGCTCAGATGGCATCTTGGACATCTTCATCCCAAGCTAATATCCCTTGTACTCCTAGTTCATTCTCTAGTTGTTTTAAATTGGAAGCTCTTCTGAACAAGGACCCTTTTTCCTAACGTATCTCTGCATGATATATATTAATTAAAAGTAGGTGTTGTCATGCTTGTATTTCTTGTACCAAATAGTGCATTAAAATATGGGGGTGCTATTAAAATATAAAATATTAATAGTCCTGCTTAGGATACTACCTTCCTCCTAAAACAGAGTGATAATAACAGAGTGTCCAGTATGCAGAAAAAACACAAAAAAGACTGAGATCCACAAAGTTATGGTTGCTAAGGAAGACCTCCCCAACAGAAATGGTGCCTTGTATCCTAAGGGAGAGCAATTGGCACTGGCTAATTAGCAGGCATGCTGGCATAGTGCCACATCTGACAGGGAGTTTATTTCTGAGTGTAAAATGTATGATTTTAAGAGACAAGTTTGAAAGGTTGGAGACATGCTGGTGAATTAAACAGGGGAGAGGTATTCCTCCTATCATCTGTCCTACGGTCTTTGTGTGACAGTGCAGAACAGTCTGTGTTACTGAATGTTGATGTATATGCAGATTTGCACATTTACAAGAAATAACTCATCAAGTACAAGTGTATGTTATCCTCATAGTAGCAGTTGGACTTACTGTACAGTGAGACATTTCTTGGATTATCAAACTATTTCCATATTGTTCAGGACTATACACTATTTGAGTTTGCTTAGTTTATTGCTCCAAAAGATCAATTTCTTATGAAGCATCTTTTCAAAGATGCTACAGAGAGTGGTCATTGCATAACTTTCTATCACATTACAACTTGCCATAGATTTTTAATAGGATCCCATGGTACTGCGTTAGAATATAGCATGGACCACATGTAGAACGTATTCCTATTACACTGAGTAATGGAACACTGACACCTGTGTGTTCATCTTGTTTTGTGATAACTAGTGTGAGCCAGAAACAGTTTAAATATCCCCTTCCATGACAGTCAAGGTAACGCATTTAATGCTGACACCTCTTGCACCTGTGCAGTTAGCACCCTCAGCATTACAGTAGGTAATTCATGCTTAGTGGTAAAGCTCTCTGCGTGGTAATATAGACTCACACAAAGTAACAAGAGATGAGGCAAAAACATATTCTTAATTCATAAAAAAACTCTCTGGTTTTACATCTAAATTATTCCCCCTGGGAGAAGATGCATGAGCAATTGTACTTAAAACATCTTAGATATTTATGCACAAGTATTTATGTACAGAAATGTATCCCTATGCCCACAACAATTTAATAGAATGTCAAAGATTTCACATTTAATTTAAACATATAAATTATATAGTATATCCAAAAAAACTATAGCATATAGGATAATATGCTCAGGCCTTTGGTAATATTTGTGTAAATAAAATGATGTTGTATTGGAGATGTGGAATAACTATTAAAGTTTTACTTCAACATAATTATATACATATATATTTATGCACATCATACACCTGTACTTGGGAAAGGTTGGAAAATAATTTACCTGTGTTTGGCATCACCAATCGTCCTCCTTGGTGGCTAAAAACTCCACTGCCTCTCATCTCCGGTTTGGATGAAATAGATGAAAGATTCTGTATGTAGGGTGTTTTATTCCTACCATGAAGTGTGCTGAAGCACCTGTTATTCCCATGTGGAAATGTCCCAGAGAGTGCCTTTCCATGAAACTCCGGCCTCTCTGTCACTCCCAGAGAGACCATAAAGGAGCTCTGGACTTTGACCTTGATGTCTGTTAGAGGGTTAAAGATTGAAGACTCTGTCATTAGCTCCTTGTCCATTGGGTCTTGGAAGCAGATTGGGCCACTGTAGGTCCTGCTCACTGTTAAGTCAGGCTGTAAAGATGAGTTCAGAAGAAGGGAATTACCTGCAGGATAAAAAGTATGACACTATGTCAGTGGCAACCCAATTAATATGGTAGTTGTACACATGTTTGTATAAACATTGCAGTACATTTGTATGATATTTCGATGTTCCATGTTGGCTGGTTTATAAAATAATGTCTTCCATGGCTACTGTAACTACTGGGAGAACATGTTTCAGCTTGTAGGTTGGTCAAGAAGCTTGATAATCTTAGGATACACCATGTAACAACTGGTGGGGTTTTGTGCCAGTAACAAAAGGTATACATATGCCGTACAGAGACAGAATATAATATGGACATTACTTAAATCCTTTTGTTAACACTTCCCAAATCACAAACTCATGTACAATAGGTGAAAAGTTTCTTGAAGTAATGAGTGACAGGGTTAAAATACCTGTTTTAGCATCAATTTAAATCCAAAACCTCCTTAGTGCACAGGTCCTTCCAGACGACACATTAAAATTTAGAGTTCTGCATTATTATTTTAATTGTCACTCAGCTATTCACTATAAGACAATAACACAACAGGGAAAGACGCCTGACATGACATATTTGGTGGTGTGAGGTAATACACGAATAACAGTAGATAAAAATCAGGAGAGGGAGGATAAACATTGGGGAAATTAGCCAAACAAAACCTTTACTATAGAATAGCCAATCCGTAATGTGTTCAAGCAACATTGGAGTTAAATTGTCACAGGACTGTTCTTCTCTCTAGAGAAAGCTCAAGTCAACAGTTATGAAAAAGTAGCCTATATTTTCAATTTTATCCATTGCCTCCGGGTTTCCCAAAGCATAATATTTTATTTATTCTTCCCCATTGCTAAAGAACACTGTTTAACAAGCTCCTTTTCCCTTAATGAGGGAGAACAGTTCTCTATCTCTAAGTGGTTTTTGCATGCTATGCATAATTCTCTTGCATTGCAACCAGAAACCAGTTGGCATGAGAAGAAAAAAATAGAATGATGTGGTTATTCCTGTGTATTTGCCATGAGCTGGTTGCTCCGTCTCTGCAGAGGCATTGGGGTTGATTGAAGGTTAGCTGCAAAATCCCATTGTAAAGCAACTACAACTTTGAAAAACTTACAAGAGTATTTCTGGTCTATTGAGCAGCAGAGAAATGTTTGAACGGTGACTGTTCAGTGAAAACTGAATTTAGGAACTTTGCCAGGCAGTGGTTAAAGTGACTTAAAATGTACTGGTGCTGAGTCTGGCCTGTTTTCCATTGTAGAGAATCTATTTGGACTTCAATTTAGAAATGTTTATGCATTTTTTTTTTAATATAAATTAATCTCTCTCTTCTAAAGAGAAAGATGCAATCTAAGATGGTGATTTTGTTTTGTGAATTTTCTTTAACATAGGATTAAAGCAGGGGGTCTCCAGAGCTGAACCCTATTCATTTCAGATCTAGGAACCCCTTGCTTCTGGAGATACTTACCTGTGTAGGTTGTGCCGGTTGCCGCTCTGCATGGCTAGCAGGATTTACGTAATGGCAGAGTTTCAAAGCTCCCGCCCATGCGGGCCAATAGGAATCTGTGATGTCATCATGTTCAGCTTCTTATTGGCCCGCAGGACATGGGAAGCTTTAAACTTTGTCGAAATACCAGCACCCACTTTGGAAGTCTTTATTTCAGGAAGCAGGGGGTCCCATGAGCTGAAATAAATGGGGTTCAACTCCAGAGACCCCCGCTTGAAACTGATGTTAAAAACAGTCATTCTAAACAAGAATGAATTGCTCCTTTAAAAAGAAAGTGGGACTGTAGGTTTAGAAGTTGAAAAGTAGGGACCCTCTGGGTTTGTTAATAAAAAAGTGTAGTGGTGCTCTGCGTTTGTAATAAGACTCTTTTGTGATACGGCTGTTTGCAAACTGTTGTGTATCCAGGGAAATCCAAACCTTAACTTCAGACTTGATTGTGACTTGTCTTTCCTGCGGTGTTTTGTTTGATTATGCTGTTATCATGAGCCAAACAGATGAAGGGGAAGAACGAAAAGTGTACTGTGAGCATCAATTAAACAGTACCGGAGAAAAGAAAAACCTGTTTAGTTTTACACAGGTAGCAGTGAAAAGAAAATATTACCTTAAGGGTGATTGAATGTTTCTAAGTAAGCCAGTTACATAGATGTGTTGTACTTTCTTTGCCAGCTATGCGGTACTGGCCCTTGAAAGAGGATGGAGGCTACACATCATCAATGTGCCTAAATGGATCGTTCCCCCATTACAATGCACCATTATTAAGACCCATGGTACACTTCCCCTCATAACAAAATGGTACAGTGATTTCGCTGTCTTCCTGCCTTAGCCAATATTCTGACCAGAGTCGGCTTTTCCATCATGTAGTGCATGCTGTTTTAATGTTAGTGAACCAAATGTACTGACATAATGGAGTTCTTCTAGTACAGCCATAGCAGCAATGATTATGAGAGAATAACAAAAGCAGTGCAGTGTTAGCACACTGTGAAAAAGCAATTTTGGTGATGGAGCTGTAATGGAGATTAAATTCATCAATAGGGAATACGAGCTGGCATGAGTTTAAAGCACATTTCCAGAAGACTGCATACATTTTTCTTTCAAATGGATATTAAGAATTTTCAGCTAAGGGTGTGGACGATTTAAATCATTAAATAACATATAAAGTAAGTCTAATATCTCCACTAGAGGAGATTACTTGTTATAAAGAATTAAAGCCTCTTTGCATTATGTGTATAGAACTTGCCTCTCAGAAAAGTCACATTCTGCAGAATAAAGCATTGGGTACACGGGTAGGTTGTGATACACTTTAGGGAAGCCACATAAGTGGCACAAATAAAGGCATAACAGTATACAGATTCTAAAAAACTTAAAAGGCTCTTCTTCAAGAGTACTTTACCCCGCTGGTTACACACTTGAATAAAAGACTTTTGAGGTTTTAAATGCTCTGTACATTATTCTTCTAACTATAAAGATGTTGGTCCGTTAAACCTTCTCCAGGACCAAATGGATATTAGAACTTTGAACTACATTAAACAGGAATACAAAGTATTAGAAACTCAAACAGGCATAGGGAAACTGCCACTGTAGAGAGAACTTGTTGTCATGTGGTTACAGACCTTTGGGACAAATGTTGCACAGTTTGAAAATCAATAGCAACAAATAGAACAGGGAGAAAAGCCAAAACTCAAGGGGTTCATGTAATTAGCCCTTTCAGGGTCAGCTTTGAAATGCACTGCAGTCCCCTCTGGCCCTAAAGGGGTTAAATGTGTATTGAATCAAGGCATAATATAACAATGATTCAGCTCTCTTATAAAGGTTCTTCTGAGAACCATAATGTTGGCACATTATCCATTAATTTAATAGACATTTCATTCCATCAACCTTTTGAGTGATGATTTATCTTTCATTGTTTCAGGATGGAATTTATGGACACATACTGTATGGGCCCATTCACTTGAATGAGTCGTACGGTGTCTTTCAATGCTGGAAGGGGTCTCATGAAATAGCATTGTTTAGTAAATATGGACCATGATCCGTTCTGATGACATACTGCTGTGGCAGCTTTTAATCTAAAGTTCGCCGGGAGCTGGCCGGAAGCGCTGCGGGTCTTCTCTCCGTTTAAAAACGGATTTTCCAGCGCGGCGGCCGCTTCAATAGATAAGCGCTAATGGCGCTTACTATTGAAAGCGCCCGAGGCGCGGAAAAACCGGCCGCTTCTCGGCCGAAGACTGCCGCGCACCGCCCGCGCTATTTTTAAAATGCGGGGGCAGCCGCTTTAGGTTTAGCCTGGTCGCCTCTGTAATAGCCACCATAGTAGGGTGAACAATAAACTCAAAGGATCACACATCATTTCTTTCTCTGAGTTACTCATTGTAACAGAGTTGTAATTTCTTTGCGAGACGTGATAACGCCGTTGATGAAGTTCAGAAGGAAAGACAAGGAGCTCAAGGTCACACAAGACTAACCTTGTCGGACAGTTTTGAAATTGAAGGTCTGAAAGCCTCCTGTCAAGGCAGACGAATCAATAACATCCACGCCATACTCGCTCTGGCTCCTTCGGTACAGCGTGACACCAACCACCAGCACAGCAACTGCAATGATGGCAGCTCCCAGACCAGAGTACAGAGCAATGTCACTGGCGTTCTCAGCGCCTGCATCGAAATTAAATGGGGAAAAACACAGGCAGATTACATTAAATTGTTAAGAGTATCTGGGATCACTGAAATCCACACTGCTAAGGGATTCTGTCTGCCAAGCAACCTTAGGAAATCAATACCTCTATAGTGCACAGTTCTGCTTTAGTTGGGAGAGGGCATGTTACTTTTAAGAGGCCAATTTAAGTATCCACTCTCCCTCAGAAAATGAACTATTCACTTGCTGCACTCCAATGGGGTTATTAATCAGTCTCCCGGATGCAAAAGTAGAGCAAAAAAAAGGACCAGATTTACCAAGGAATTACATTTCCATGGAGAGCATTGGAATTTCCTTATTTCGTAAATCTGGTGCTGTGATTTTTTCACTGGTTTTGCTCTGGTTTTGCAGTTGGGAGACTTTGGTAAATAATCCCCAAATCTCTTTCTACTTGAGAATGCCACAAAAACTGATATCTGGCCAACCCTCCAACATACTCCAATGATTCTCAAAATCTCTCCTTGGATAGCTCCCCTTACACCAGGATGTGGGAACCACATTAATTAACTGTCCTTATTTATGTGGTAGACACCCTCATAATTTGCTGAAAAAAATATATATACATATGTTTTTACTTTTAACAGATTTATAGAATATCAAGAGATCTCCTGCATTTTCCCACTAAATTTATCTGAAAATAGCTTTCGCTGTTGGTCTGTATGTTAGGAATAACTAATGTGTTTGCACATACATGGCTATTATTATTATTATTATTATTGTTTATTTGTAAAGCACCAACATATTATGCAGCAAGGTACAATGGGGTACAGAGTTTTGTATATGACATAAACAGTACATAAACTGATACAAAGAGGTACTGAGGGCCCTGTTCGTGAGAGTTTATAATCTGGGGGAATAAGGGACAGTGTGGAAAGAAGCGGGTAAGGTGGCTGCTCATTGTAGGGTGGGACTCAGGATGGAATATGGTGCAGTCTGACAACTGATTCCATAAAGGTTGTGAGGAGGGAGGTTACATAAAGTACGGTGGGGATTGCTCCAGCCACACAGCTGGACTTTATGGGGTTGGAGGTGGAGGGGAGTTGGATGTTAGAGGTATGACAAGTAGGCTTCCTTGAAAAGGTGAGTTTTGAGGGAGTTTTTAAACATCTGAAAACTGGGAAGAGTCAATGATAAGGGGTAAGGAGTTCCAGAGAGAAGGGTCAGCATGGGAGAAGTCTTGCAGGCAAAAGTGAGAGGAGGTAATAAAGTGGGAGGAAAGGCAGATGTCATGGGCAGAATTTAGGGTGCGCTTAGGTATGTATTTGAGGATACGGGATGAGGTGTAAGGGGGGGCAGCATCTTTGAGACATTTGTAAGTCATTACTAGGGTTTTAAAGCTGCAGACCAAGCAATATCCTACATGTGTTTTTTTTTTTAAAACAAATCACTGTACTATGAAGAAATACTTGTGGCATTTTTTTAAACAACTCCGAATGACATTTTTGATGTATTCTAATGTAACAAGCATTTTTATTTCTATAGCAACCCTTTACAAAGTCACATCCCCTTCCTCTTCTGAAACAGGCTCTGGCACACCTCTTTTTGAGCCCTGCCCTCTCTCTAGCAGTGCACCAATTGTATCTAGTGACTGCCTGGTCACATGATCTTCCCACAGAACTTTGCGTCTTTGGTCCTTTTCTGCTGCACTGGTAGCCATTTAGAGAACCCCAGAGCTGAATCTTTGCCAATAGATCACAGGAGAACGGATCGATCAGCAGCTTAGCTAATTAGTTATCATTGTGTGGATTGTATTAATGCACATATTAAAAGGGAAAATAAATAACATGTAAAAAAAAAAACCTGCTGCTTGCACTGCTGCTTTAAATTTAATTCTAGAGGCTATGGGAAGCCATTGTAGGGATATGCGTTGTGGAGCAATAGAAGTAGAGTGGTTAGTTAGGTAGATTTGTCTGGCAGCAGCATTCTAGATGGATTGGAGTTGGGATAGATGGACAAGAGGACTGCCAGACATGATGAATGAGTGGATTAGGATTTTAGTTGCATCATGAGTGAGAAAAGGGCATAGCTTTGCAATATCTTGAAAGTGGAGATTGCAGGACTTCATATGAATATGAGGAATGAAGGAGAGATCTGAGTCAAAGATGACCCCTAGACAGAGGGCTTGAGATGTTGAGGAGATGGCGGAATTGTTGACAGTGAGGGAGAGTGTTGGAGTAGCACTGGAATGGGGAAAGAATATTCATTCTGTTTTGAACATGTTAAGCTTCAGGTAATGGTGAGGTATCCAGGAGGTCATTACAGACAGATAGTTAAAGACATGAGACAAGAGAAAGGGGGAGAGGTCGGGGGAGATAGATTTGGATGTTGTCGACATAAAGATAATACTGAAAGCCAATGGATTGTATTAGTTTACCAAGAGAACAGGTGTAGAGTGAGAAGAGCAGAGGTCCAAGGACAGAGCCTCGTGGAACGCTAACAAAAAGAGGGACTGAAGAGGAAGAAACTGTCAATGTTCCAAATTGACAAACGGGTTTCTATATCAACAGTATCTTCCTTTCAGCAAAATTATTTCATCAAAACACCACAGAAGGAAAAACTGAAGAAGAGGTTAGAAAGGTATGACACGAGCTAGGAGAAGGCTGCATTACGGAGGCCAATGGAGTGGAGAATGTTCAAGAGAATGGGGTGATCAACATTATCGAAAGCAGATTTAGCTATGAGCAGGTCATTGGACACTTTTGCTTACTTTGCAATGGACTGTCATTGGTAATCGAAAAAATCTTAGTCTGGGGAGGGCTTTAAGGAGAGGATTGAAAACCACTAGTATATATTCTATTTATGCTTACTAATAAGGGATAGTAATCCTACTGTCAGAAAGCCAAACACAAAGACTAACCCTGGTTAGGAAATGCGTTTGCTCCTAAAAAGTAAGCTCACCATGGTTTTAAAGTCAACATTTTTGACAGCGTTGCTATCATGGTATGCCGAAAGCCCCGAATACCAGTGATAGCAACATTTGCAAAAATGGCGAGTAACCGGTGACGTGAAGATCGACCTTCTGAAAAGGGCTCTCCCGCAAGTTCAATCTGCTGGAGAGAGAGAGCCACCTCAATCTGCGCAAATCTCAGCCGAAAATAATGTTTTTAACTTTAAATTGTATTAATAGTGTACATGAGCAGGGGGTCTCCGGAGCAGAACCACATTGATTTCATGTTCGGGGACCCCTTGCTTCCCGAGATACAGGCTCCGTTATGGGGTGCCGGTATCTCCTATGCATTTGATTCCCACGGTCACGTGACACGGAACATTTACATGCATATGAGATACCGGCACCCCATAACGGGGCCTATATCTCGGGAAGCAGGGGGTCCCCTCAGATCAACAAGGTTCTTCTCCGGAGACCCCCTGCTACAATACACTAGTATTAAAATATATATTAAAATATGTAATAACAACCAATACACAACCCACCCCCTGTTCCCCCACAAAAAAACATTATTTATTTATTTATTAATTTAACACAGGATTGATAACATAGGATGGAGGGTGTCACCCAGTGGTCCCACGGGTGTCCAAGTTGTCCTCAGGTGGTCCCCGTGGGTGTCTGTGTGTCCGTGGGCCTCCAGGTGGATTCTGCGGGTGTCCTGGGGCCCCACAAGGGGTCCCCGGGACATCCCCACGGGTGTCTGGGGGCCCCACAGGGGTCCCTGGGTGGTCACCGCGAGTCCTCGAGTGGTCCCCACGGGTACCCGCTGGCCTGCAGAATCACCCTGTTTAAAATAAATAATGATAGCATACATTTCAATAAATACACCACCCCCACACCACTAATTTATAAATGTAATTTATAAATTATTATTTTATTTATTTAGAATTTATCAATTATTATATAAAATAATAATTTATAAATTATGCCATACCATGCAGGATAAATTCATATGCTAGTAGCAATTCTCTAGCTGCTACACCACAGGGTTGGTGTGATGAATCTGACTTTATAAACACACTTAACATCTACTGCACAATGCAATCCAATCATTAAACCAAACCTGTGGTCTAGCAGCTAGAGAATTGCTACTAGCATATGAAGGGTCATGGGTTCGATTTCTGCATGTGTATTTCATAAAATGTATTCACTGTTGGGCTGTTATTTGTCAGAAAAGGGTCATGTGACCCTCCACTGGTCGTGGCAGTCATTTCACGATCCCGGTTATAACGTGATCTCATTATGTGGACCCCAAGCACCGTGTTATAACGGGGTTCTGCTGTACATACAGTAATACGCAATGGTTGTTTTGCCAAATGGTTGCTTTTATGTGTTTTATATGTATTTTGGCTCATTTTTTCCAATTTCTATGCTATGTATTTTGCGTTTTAATGTTGTATTATGGCATTTTTGGTGTTTTTTTAATTGTTTATTTCTGGGTTTTCTTTTATTTTTGCATTTGAATAGTAGTTTATTTTTGGTGTTTTGAATTTCAATGATGGTGTTTATTTGGAGATTTATTTTATTTATTGATGCTTTTGCTTTGGTGTTGGAATAGTTCATTCTGGTGTTAATTTGGTATTTGATTAATTGGTTGGTTGTAATTTTGTTGTTACTTGTTTATTTTTGTTTATTTGGTGATTGGTTGGATTGCATTTGATATTGTTGGTGATTAATTTTTTTTGTAGGTTGACCATTGACCAATATTATATGGGCATGATGTATCCACTGTACCAATTAATGGGTGGAGGGTGGGGGTAGTTGCCTGGGGAGTGTGGTTAGGCTTTCTGAGTTGGTAGTGGGGGAGGGTGGCTTAACCCTTAATTACTATAGCGGTTATTAACTGCTAAGGTGATTAAGGGGTTAGAAGCCATTAGATTGAATTTATGTATTCTTGCTGGCATCGGAGGCCATGGCCCTGCAGTATGCGGATGAGGGCACCCTTCAGGATGACAGGGGTAAGTAGAACAGTTTTTATTTACTTTATTTCTGCTGCCTGGCTAATGTTTGATTTAATAATGGGCAAATGAGCTATTTTCCATATCTGGATAATAGTTATTTTGCTAGTTACTGTACTGTATGATGTGTTTGGTGGGTGGGAAGTGTATTTATTGAAATGTATGCCATCTTTATTTATAACAACAGGGTTGGTACTGCAGGCCAACAGGGACCCCAGGATGTCCACAGGGACAACCTGGGGACACCCACCGGCCAATGTTATCAATCCTGTGTTAAAATATATATAAATAATTGTTTTATGTGGGGGTACAGGGGTGGGTTATGTATTGGTGCTTGTTACATATTGTAATGTTTATTGGGGGCAGAGGGGGTGTGTGAAAGGCCAAGTACCCCCTTCATTCATCCCCTCTGCCCCCAATAAAGCTGCTGTTGTCCCTTAACCCCTTCATTGCCTTAGCGGTTAACCGCTTAGGTAATGAAGTTGCCTGTGAATGCATTTATTGCATCGGATTGATGCCGGAGGTCTCCAATGCAGATATTATTGGATATCAGCTCCGGAGTCTCCCAGCATCAATCCAATGCAGGAAAAATGCATTTTTCTAAGTGCGGTCTCGCCACTTATTGGCAGCTTCTCACCACCTTCTTGCCTACTTTTCCTGGCGAGACAATTTGGAGAGGAAATCTCAATTCTAGAGCAGTGATTAGCCCTGATACGCTAATCGGGGCCACTAGAATAGCACGAGTTTCACAAGCTGTCGATAAGTGGCTTCTCGCCGCACGTTTGCCAATTTATTTTTTTTGGCAAAAAAAATCACCTTAAAGCTCTTTTATTGCTGACTTATCGGGGCTTACCTCAGAGGTTTGCGCTGACTATCTTCACACTACAACTGCCACGCTAAGAAGGAGACGGGATTCCCTTCTCCGAAGTCAAGCAGCAACCAGGAAATCATCAAAAAAAAGGGCCAGTATATATTTTTTATACTCTTTTACAATTCGTACACAATCACATATCTATATTCCAATTTATTTGAATAGCTTAGGCGTTGCAGCACTTTCTCCGCCACAAATCCTAGGGAGCGCCCCAGTTCAAACAACCTCCTTACTGAATAGCAGTAGGCTTTTTTGGCAATAAGTGGCTTATCGCTATATTTATAGTATATATATTTATAGGCCCCACAATATTTTTCCCTGCATTGAGCATCTGTACAAACTATATATGATGTTTAACATAACTGTGTAATTTGAAACGCAACCCTTTCAATAGGAAAGCATTGGACCATTGTAAAAGTGAATAAGGACATGAAATCATTATAACGGTTCTGTAAGAATATGGGAGACATCGCTTTCTCAATTACCTGGTTTTACTTACACTCACAAACCTGTATTGAGTGAAAGGGTTATTTCTAAGATTATCCAAGGTTTGGCCATTCTTCCTTTCTGATGTTCTCTTTTAAGAGGCAATCCTAGTAGTTTTTTTGCCTTTCTTTTTTTTATACAGGATTGAAGCAAGTGGTCTATGGAGCTGAACCCAATTAATTTTAGCTCTGGGGACCGAATTGCTTTCGGACATACATTCTGAGGTAAGGATCTCTGGGAGCAGGGTCCCCAGAGCTGAAATGAATGGGGTTCAATTCCAGAGACCACCTGTTTCAATCTTGTATTAAAAAATGGGGGGTAGGAGAACCCGCTTTGATTGCTCATTTGAAGGAACTCTTTTAGTTCAGAAAAAAGTCCAAATGCTTATGATTTTACACAGCATTTGTAAAACAGGTGGTCTATAGCTTAATCAATATACCTCTGGCAACAGATATGTATGTATGTATATCATTTCCCAGAATCCCTTGCTGCAGTAGAAGTGCTGTGTGCTGGGTGATAATAGTGAAAGGCGGGGTTGCAGATCTGTCTAAGACATGCAAATGCGCATACAGTAATATTTCCATTTGCTATATGTATACAGTATCTAAAAATATATAGTGTCATTCTGATACATAGGGCTTTACAGCAGTAATACATAACATGGGAATAGGTGCTTCAGTAGGAAAATTAGTCCCTGACCCAAAGAGCTTGCAATCTAATTTATTTACAAATATATTTCTGTACTCTTATAGGTAACAATCTGGTCACGAAAAGTGTATGCCAGTGAATACTGAACCAACGCAGAAAGCATTCAAGGTCCTGTTTAGAGCCTGATCCACATATTATGAAATACTGAATAGTCTACAACAGGGGTGCGCAAACTGGGAGGCGCAAGATTTTTTTGGGGGGTGTGGCGGTTGTAGAGGCCCCGCGCTCTTCCCAAAGGCATTTAAATTAAATGCTGGGGGATCGCGTGAGGCCTCTGCAATTCATTTGCTGTGATTCCGTTTGCTTCGGGCGGTGCGTCACCATGGCAAAGTGGCGTCATGTGACGTCACGTTACCCAGCGGCATCATTTGACCCTGCAACAAAGGTAAGGGGGGGCCGCGAGTACTGGGGGAGAGCAGGCAGGGGAGCGCAGCACCAGCAGTTTGCGCACCCCTGGTCTACAACACTATTTAAGGTTGGCCTTAGCCTACCTGGAAAACTGATTTTCTTCTTCATATCTCCCAAGTTATTTCTGGTCAACCTTCTAGTTACAATCAATTTCAGTGCTCATTTATTGCACCGTGAAAGTAGGATACAAAGTTCAAGATGCTTTATTTGTAGAATCAATGTGATTAGACAATATAGTGACTGGCGATGTCTCACAAATACATTCCTATCCATAGACACTACACAGTAATTACAAATTATATTCAAGCGCAACAGTGCAAAAAATAGAGGGAAAATACATACACGTAAGACGTTTTTAAGGTCGCCTTAGGGCCATATTTAAAAAGCAGTGCTCTGCCATAAGACACCTTTCAGTACCGGAAGACATAGCATAGCCATGCTAAATTAATATGGGCCATAATGCACTGGAGAATGGTTACCTAATGTAATGCAATAAACATACTGCTTGGATATAGCGACCCCCCCCAGCCTTAGGCGGGGGGGTTTCATGACCGGGGGGGGGGGGCGGCCTTCCCCCCCCTCTGGCCCGCCCCTGCATCGCCCTCCCCCTGCCCAGGGGAGGGCCATCCGTGGCCTCTTAAGGCCAAGCTGGCGGGGGCAAGTCCTCTTTGCCTCCCGCCAGCGAATTCCCACCCACCCATCCCCTTAATCAGGTTGGGGCAATCCAGCGGTAATCGTTAAAGAAGCGGGGGCGGGGGATTTGTAACATGGGACTTGTACTGTATGTGTTGGTAATACTTCTCTGTTCTGTTGCAGTATGGAATTTTGTTACTCTGCTGATCTCGAAAGGAACAAGGTTCCAAGCAGGAGGGGTCGTTGATCGGCTTAGCCTTGTCGCGGCGGCTCGTGGGGGGTAGGTGCTTGTTCTTGCCAGACTGGGAGCTGGGCCGTTTGAGCCCGGGGGGAGCACGAGTGGGCGAGGTCAGATATTCATGACATCGATAACCCGCTCGCGCAGACGGCAGCGGCGCGGGGCCGGCTGACCCTCCCCTCCCCCTCCAGGGGAAAGTACACTCTGGCGAGGAGGGGCATTTACCCCTCGTAGTTTATATGTAAATAAAATAGCCGCGGCCAATTTTACCTCCAGTTTACCGTCTCCTCTCATTATTTCGGTTATGTAAGGGGACAAAGCGGGCGGGGGGGGGGACCGCCTGACCGCCTCCCTGGTCATGAGATCCTGGCTTGAAAGTGCGTTATCTCTTTGTGACCTTGGGCAACACTAGAGCATTTGCTTCTTTCTGGGACAAATACGGTGACTAGCACTTTTAGGTTACCTAATGTTAAAGATAGTGCCTTTGAAATTGAGATCCTAGCATGAAAGTAAGTGTTATCTCTTTGTGACTTTGGGCAAGATACTTTGTTGGTTATGATACCTTTTAATAGATCAACATATCAATCGTGAAATATTTTCTTGTGCACAAGCTTTCCAGACTGCACCGGTCTCATCATCAGAAGAGGAGACCATTGTAGTCTTGAAAAGTTATGCACTAAAAAGCCTTGTATAATTGAAATGTTGATATATTCAAAAGGTAATATAACCTACTAAGTATTTTACTCTTTCTAGGACCAATATGACTACTAGCACTATTTAATGACCTTGAGGAAGTAATTTTGTCTTTATCTCATTGTATCTCCTTGTGCATCAAATATATTACAAGCTCTTTGGGTCAGTGTTGAGTGACACCTCGTGTACATAGAGATACTAGCCTCCAAGGACAAAATGAGTGAGATTGTGGTTCTGGACCAATTTTTTTAAATTTGAATTGAAAAGTACTGACTTGTATCAATGAGACTCCATGAGACTGTTGATGCTAAAAAATCAATGAGACTGACTCAAAATCACTGAGACTCCCAAAAGATCAATGTCAATTGACATGTCTGTTTACACTACCAGTGCTATTAAAGATTAAATGACTATAATTATCCAATCATTTAGTCAAAGTAGAAAAATAAAGGCTTTGACCAATAATGCTCTATGAAACGTGATCTCTTTTCCATTGAACTGTCCAGTTTCCTTTTAACCACCCCACTGGGACTGCAGTGTGTCTGTGTTACAAACGGCGTGTGAAAATGTTGCAAAACATTTAGTTAATGCATATTAACTGAAAGTGAAAGTTTCTATTAAATGTGATTATACTTCACGAATGCACCTGAAGATAATTTAAGATGTGCAGAAGCAGAAAATGAAACATTCTGTTTAGTACATTAGAAGACATAATTGATTAAAATTAACTCATTTACAGTAACCACTCGTATCTGATGAGCAAAGCATCAACGTGCCTTTGGATCACTTGTACTATTGAAGGATATGATTTACTACTTCAGCATTGGTAGGACTTATATATTGTAGGTCAATGGAAAGAGTGGTGGAAGCATCACTACTTTTTATTTACAAACGTACAATTCCACTATCTTTTTTTAATGGAAAATAAATGTATTTTACAGATAACCCTTTCCATTCTTACAGCATACATAGTGCTTAAATGCTTCTAAAATAGTGTGAGGAGCAGTGCCCCAGTCCCAGTGTCACTAATATTTAGACCACTTTTACCACTGATTGCAGAGTAGATTTGAAAGAAGCAGAACAAAGTAAGTTTCATTTACTGAAATGTATTGTATTTACACAGATTTTTTATAGTACCAACCAAATATATAACTATAACATTTTGACATTTTTTTTAAATGTTACAGATTTCTTTCTGCAGCTACAACAGCACATACATTGTGCGTCTTTTAAAAAATATATTGTTATGTTCATATTAAAAGAAGAAGAGATTGTTTTTTAAGATGTGTATAGCACAAAGTACTGATTCTAATTATCGTGGTTTATTTGATGATTGCAATACATTTTCTAAGCCCCAAATAATTGCAATATACAGACTAATGTCCATTATTTTCTGTGGCAGTTTATCAAAGGCATCTGGCTGCAAAAGAAGTGCAGAAAATTCAGCCACCAGAAAATAAGTTCACAGATAAGAATTGATAATCCAGAGGGGTCTTCTCCTGTAGCTGCACCACACAGTCTCTTGGGACCCTGGAATGCTGAAAAAAAACTTTGAAAAGTGCAGATGAATTAAAAAGAAATAAGTACTGTATTTAAGATGGTTACAAGGCAATCTCCCACTGATGTCACGGTTTCCTAGTGGCTATGAGTGAGACTGCAAACTGCAGTCATATTGTTTCTCACAGGCAGACATTTTTGTCTGAGAATTTCAGAATTTTATTCTCAGCAACTAGATGAGTATTGTGGTTTAATTCCCAATTAAGATAAAAAATGAAAATGTAAATCTGGGTAAAAATAACTAAGATTGAACAGCATGGATTGCGGCTTCAAAAGTCACATAAACTTGAGTTGCTTCAATGTACTGTACCTTCAGCATGAGCAATCAAACATTAACAAAACTGGGCGAAAACAAATGCATTATCAACTGACCCGAACAGAGTGTAACCCTCCTTGCCCAGCTCCTAAGGAGTTTACATCAAGTGTCTATGCACATGGTTTTGCTCAGTCTCTCGCATACCTTTCAGGGTGCTGGATTCGTACAGGCTGGGTGTAGATGAAGCAATGATGGATAATGATGGGTGCCTGGAACATTTATAGCACAAACAGCAATCTTAATTATACCATCAGGTGGCTGGTCTCTTCACCTGTTACACACCTAATCAGTAGTGTACATCTGCCTTGCTCGTATTGAAGAGTCTTCCCTAGTTACTCTCACAATATCCATAGGGAGGTACTGTGGTTTGTTTGTCGGTAGTGTGCTGGACCTGTACCTCCTCTTAATATCACCCCTGCTGACCTATTGCAGTTGGACTCCAACAAGTGGCGGACTTCCCATTAGGCCCGATAGGCCTTGGCCTAGGGTAGCAAATGTTCAGTTTTTTCGCTCTTTCTCTCATTTACAGAGGTCCTGCTCTCTTCCCCACTGATTGCCGGGGGGTAACGCGGGGCCTCGGTAAAGATCTCTTACATTCTCCTATGAACCGCCCTCCTCCTTCTGTAGCATCGTGGCATTAAATGACGCTGTGACGTCACATGGCGATGCATTGTCATGAAAACACAACGTCACGTGATGGCGTTGGGCAGCAAAAAGGTAAGTGATTATGGGCGGACAAATTTTAAATCCGCCACTCACATCCATCCCTCTGGAGATATTTATTCCAGCTCCATGCTCTTACTGTCACTTCTGAGCATGCTGGGCTACAGTTAGGTGTGGACCGGCCACGTGGGGCAATCCTACTATGGCCTCAGTTTCTCCTATCTGCAGGACCTCTATAGGATATACAGTAGGGTTTCTCATTTCTCATTGCATACAGTATAAGGACAGATCCAATATAACTCTTTTACCTATACACTTAAACTAATATTCATATCTACAGTGAGGCGCCTCTACTCATGCCTCCCAGGAACCTGACTAACAGAACCTTCTCACCAGTATATATACTCTCTCTGTGACGTTCTATCACCATGCAGAATGTGGGTGTGTCTTCGTTTCTGCTAAGTCCCCCAGTACTGTGTGTGGGGAGGGGGTGTTACTCAGTAGGAGCCCACACATTTGACTATAAAGTTGTTAAGCACTTACACTAACTAGTAGTTCCCAAATGTGGGGGTTGTGTGTGGGGGGGGGGGGGGGAGCTATAGGAGTCTTAACATATTATGCATGACAGCATTTATGTTACCTGAATATGGTCCCAGTGAAAGGTTTTTAAATATTCTGTTAAATTCTATACTAGAAAAACACAGCTACTAAACCACTTTGAAGTTCTTTGTTTCCGTATGAACTCTTTATAACTAGAATATATTGCTATCGTTTGTTAATAGAAGCATTCTTTGTTGCTAAACTAATTGTTACTAGATACATTCTTTGTTCTATTTTGTTTTTTGATTAATCGTTATGGGATTAAGTCTTTGTTTTCCTGTTACTCAAGTAATTATGTATTACTAGAATTCTTTGTAGCACAGAATTCAAATAGCTGCTTTGGTGCTGAATAAAATAATTGTTTTAATATATGAAGTGTCACCTTCCTCCAGTTAACTCATTTTTTGCCAGCAGAGTGTATAATAAAAATGTTCATGTACCAATGCACTAAAAGGTTTTGTTGGCACACTGCATTATTTTGAGCTTGCAATTGCAGCAGCTATGAGAATTATGTTGGACAAGTTTTGCCGCAAATTGTTCCCACCCATTAAAATTCATCTGCGGATTGGATACTAATAAATCCCAATGGCTTGAAACCCATCATAAAATAAAAACGCGAGAGAACGAGAGCTAGAAAAAATGTGAAAATGTGAGAGAGCATGAGAGCGAGATAAAGAGCAAGAGAATGAGGGAGAGCAAATGAGAGAGAACAAGAGCGATAGAAAATTAGAGAGAAAGAGAGCGAGAAAGAATGAGAGAAAACAAGAGAGAACGAGAGCTAGAGAAAATTAGAGAGAACAAGAACAATAGAAAACGGGAGATAACAAGAGCGAGAAGACTGCTTATTAGATAGGCTTCTCTATCTCTGAAGAGAGTAAAGTGCTTTGTACGGGTATGAGCACTCAATGATAAGTAGAGCTCAAAACTAAGTATACTGTGACAGTGGTGCTAGCCAGCTGGTTTAGCTCACACTGCTAGAACTGTTATGAATAACAGAGGTTGTGTGGGTTCAATTTCTGATCCTGTTGGGTCTGACACCATACAGTACCTCATTCCTAAGGTGCCTTAGACTTGTCAATCCAATAATACTTTGTGTGCTGTGGAAACTAAGTGAAATAACTTCCTGTTCTCCATAGTCACCTTAAGGCATCTTCAAATTGCACCAAAATAAGTGAGCATACCTGTAATAGCAAATTAATAATGTCCTAAAACCAGACTATAGACAAATCATCATGCTCAGGCACATCCCCAACTTTTAAAACATCACATTTATCAGCAATGTTTAAAAATTGAATAAAATCTTTCCCCCCCTTTTGATATATGGAGAGCTCAACACCAAGGACATGAATCATGAATTATGTTCCATCATTGATTACTTCCTATTTGGTAAAACCTGATTCCGTCCATCCCAACCACTAATATTGGCCCTATTACCTGGTCAGACCACGCCCCAGTTCAAATTGATCTCTCTCACATAAACCCTGCTCACCTACATGATGGAGACTAAATGACTCTCTACTCCAGGTCTATGGGAAAATTCACACTAATCTTATAGACTATTATTGCTCAATAATGGCAGTGTAGTCACCTCCTCCCATTGGGAAGCCCACAAAGCCTGTATCAGAGGCACCTTTACATCCCTGGCCATTATTAGAAAAATAATTAAACTACAAGCAACTCTAGATTTGGAAAACAAAATACAACAACTGGAACAAATCCACAAAGCCAATTCTAAAAAGAAGATATTTCAAAGATTAACAGGGGTTAGGGAAGAGTTGAGAAAGCTTCAACTAAGGATGTTGTAAGATCTATTAAGTGGACTAAACAACTATTTTATGACAATGAAACAAGCCAAATAGACTCCTGGCAAACAAATTAAAAATCTAAGAACCGTTTGAGTATGCTGGCTCTCAAGCTTAAATATTGGTAAGATCACCTACAACCCTTCTCAAATAATTGAAGAGTTTCATAGATTGTATTCAAGTCTATATAATCTAAACAAGAATACCCCTTGTTTGCCTATATTAGTTAAAAAGACCACAGAGTTCCTAAAAAGTTGTAACCTCCCAAGAGTCCCAGGCCATGAATTTGATCCATCTGAAAGCAAAAATATCCCATATCTAATATCAAATTAGGTGAGGTTTTTAATGAATCTAAAACCAGCAAAATCCCCGGATCCAGACTGATTCACCAATTTGTTATTCAAAAAATATGGTGGCATACTTAAACCACATATAAACTGTTTCACTCTTTTCTGGCAGGTGGGACAATTCCCTTCCAGATGTCAGAATAATTAATCACAGTCATTCCTAAAGAAGGAAAGTACCTCATGCATTGTGAAAGTTATAGACCAATATCCCTACTCAATACCGATTTAAAAAATGTCAGTAAAATCCTGCCCAATCGCCTCAACACCATCCTACCTAGATTAGTCCATTTTGATCAGGTAGTCTTCATTAATGAAAGACAAGCCCCAGACAACACAATAAAAATGATCAATATAATTAACTTTGTGAATGTCAAAAAAATCTAAACCCTGCTGATCAGTTTAGATGCGAAAAAAGCATTCAATATAATTAGTTGACCTTTCCTACGTGAAACTCTAGAGGACTTTTAATAATGGGCCCATTTCTAACTGGAGTACTTACCCTATACAAAAACCCCTCCGCCTCCTTAAAGGTACCAGGAATGCAGCCTTAATAAGAATCTCTAACGGGACCAGACAAGGGTGTCCAATTTCACCCCTCCTCTTTGCACTGACTATCGAGCTTCTGGCAGGTATGATTAGGCAAAACCCCGATATAAAAGGGCTTCAGATTGCCCAACAAACATACAAACTCTCTCTCTTGGCAGAGGATGTGATTTTGACCCTCATGGAGCCTTTAATCTCCCTGTCTAGTTTACATAAAACCCTATGACATTTTGGATCTCTCTCTGAGATACAAATTCAATACAAGCAAGTCGGAGGCTCTGAATATCTCTATCCTTCCAGATGAATTGAGACTGTTTCACCTCAACTTTAAATATAGATGGAAAGACTCTTTCTTCAAATAACTGGGCATTAACGTGCCCAAACATTG
>WSYH01008595.1:0-28664 GCA_036426205.1 Ascaphus truei | reverse complement strand
CCAATGTGAGATTGGGTGGGTCAGGCCGGGCCAGAAACACCGTTACACATAGATGTTTTGACATGAATTGACATATGATTAAGGATTCAACCTATTGTAACCCCTGTTTAATGAGTCCTCCAAGTTCTGGAGGTTTTAATCAGTTAAATATGTTAAATGGAAGTATATACATGTTGTGCAATATGCTTACACTTGATCTCATGCACTAGTGTGAATTCAGTCATTGGAAATTACACAGCCAAGCTGCATCCAACACTAATGAGATTTGAGAACACACAACCTATTCTTATCAGCACTTTAATTGCATAGAGGGTCTATATAAAGCTCTGAGACCCCCTCCACGTCATCATTTGAGCCTGAGGAAGCCGATCCGTCGGCTAAACGCGTTGCTCTATTCATCTGCTGAAATTGACCCACTGAGGCTTCCGTAGCCGGATCACCGAGCAGCCTTTCCAGCCCAGCAGGATAGTTTTTCTTCCTGCATCCCGGACGCGAGACTGGCTTGAAATAGCTGCCTAACATCTGATCCTGGACTGCGTGAGGAGGCCAGGGGTCCACTCTAAATGTATGTGAGTCCCGTTGTTGTTATAATAATAAATGCATTTTATTTGAATCTATACAACTGAATCGTGCCTCACTCGTTTTCCCCTCCTACAAACCCAACACATCATAACACCGGGGGGGAGAGCTTACCTGACGACGGGAGAGACCTATGCTAACCTGAAGCCTGAGGATAGCCCCCATTGTGCTGACCATCAGATGTGGATGGGTTAATATTAACCAAAAAGAAACCAAACCCCTGCAACTGCTCACACTGGGCCGTGTGAGTACAGAGATACACATATATTTTTATATCCCCCTTCACCATATCAATTTTCATCTACCACTGCTGGGAGAGAAGGAGTTCGTCCTGAGAAAGTTACCAATCATTGTGTTTACTTACACATGGCCGTGTAAGTATTTTAGCATATTAAACTCATCCCCCACCGCATTTAACCATCTAAGACTACTATCAACATTTTATTGTCATTTTATATGCCTCTTTAATCCCATGCTCCCCCATTGCCTGTTTGTTTTTATGTCTCTTTAAGGGCTCTGGATTAACACTTTTTCTGGGGTTGAAGCAGAAGGGATTCTGTTGCTTGCTTAGAGCATTTAATAGAGAGCCACAGTTGGTTTGACTGCTTCATTGTAAGCCCACTTTTGTTTGAAACTCAAGGTAAGCGCCTGGTTCTTTTTACACCATTATAAATCTAGTTTATGCATGAGGGTCTCTAGCGCCACTTTGCTAAGTTTCTATCTCCGGTGATGGCATCAGATGTCTGGTTAGGTGCTAGATTAATTGTGTTATTCTGGTGTTTTAGTGTTAGATTAATTTATTGATATTTTGTTTAGGCTTTTTAGTTCTTTAATTCTTCTGGTGTTTAGGTGCTTGGGTATTTCTTTAATTGTTGTGTCTTTTTTTTTTTAGGTTGCCCATTGACTGCTATAGTGGCTTATCATGCCCATATAATATGGGCATGATGTACCAGTGTGCCAATCAATGGGTAGAGGGTGGGGATAGTTGCCCCGGGGTGGGTGGTTAGGCCGCCCAGGTGGGTAGCAGGGTTAATTCCTTAATTACTTTAGCGGTTACTAACCACTAAAGTGATTACGAGGTTAGGGGCCATTAGATTGTATTTTTTATTGTGTTCCTGCCAACGGAGGACATGGACACAGAGATTGGTGATGAGGGTGACCTTCATACTGACAGCGGTAAGTAGAAGTTTTATTTACTTTATACTGGCTGGCTATTGTTTTATTTTGAATGGGCAAATTCACTGTTATCCAGATCTGGATAATAATTTTGCCCAATATTGTACTGTAATTTATGGTTTTGCCCATTCATTCCTATTCATTCCTATTGGGGTTATCTTTGCTCCCATTGAGGGCATAGGTAACCACACTGGCAATGAATGTGTGTATTGGCTAGAGTTGTGTTTGTATTTTTTTTAATGTTTATTGTGGCTAGCGGGGGTGGGTGAGGGTAGTATTTGGCTCGCGTTGGGTGTTTGTACCTTCCGGGTGGGTAGCAGGAGGGGTTCATCGCTTCATTATCTCACAAACACCCCTCAAGGTCTAAACACCCGCTGCGGGCCAAGTACCGCCTTCACCCACCCCCGCTACCCACAATAAAACTGACACTGGTAGTTAACACCTTCATTGCCTTAAAGGTTTGCCGCTAAGGAAATGAAGCTGCCTGTAAATGTATTTTTATTGCATCGGATTTATGCCAGGGGTCTCCGGTGCTGATATTAATGTGGATAAGCTCTAGAGACTTCTGGCTTCAAACCGATGCAGGAAATATGCATTTTTTTGTCTAAGTCCCTCTCTCAGAGATCCCAAGGCTAGCGAGATAAATCTTTGATAAACACGCAATTCCAGAGCTCCTACTATCTCATCGGAGCTACTAGAATAACGTGATATCAGAAAAAGGTGAGTTTGAGCTTTTTTGCAGCTCACTCGGCGAGTTTGAGCAGGAGCCAGAAATCTCAAAAAAATGCATTCCCAGCAAAATTTAACCAACTCATTGAGGCTTTCTGAATAGCTACCCTGCAACATTTTGTGATAGCTCCTCGATGAGTTGGTTATCGAAGCTTCTCAAATAGTCCCCATAGGCAGAATTCCCGGTGGTTACGGTGGTGCACACTACGGCGTGCGTATGACACACCACAGCACAGCCCTCTATGGGGCAGGCCCCAGTGGCTGTTTATGTGTGGGCGCGCAAAGCGCTGTGTCATGTACGCTGGCAGAGAACACCAGAATTTTGTCTTGCTGTGACGTGATGCGGTCACGTGGCCATGCGCAACCAATGGCAGTGGAAAACAATAACAATAGCGCTCAAAACAAACCCAAACTATGATAATAATAATGATCACTATTGTGACAGTGGTAATGTGATAAATACAATCAGTGACAGTGCAAAAACAGTGATAGTGCACGTGCCTATTTAAAGTGCATATATAAGGTGAAAAAAAACTCAAAATAAACTACAACCCTTGAAAAAAGACTGTTTCACTTGTCTTCTCATGGATAGTTTTCAAAGCGTCAGGGGAGTTTGTCTCGAAGTCACAACCTCATATCTAATTGAAGCTCACCCCCTCCCACATTTAAATGGTTAAAAGCTCACTCCATAGCATCTCCCACTCTCAGGGGAACTTGCTTGCTTGCAGTATGATTGTGACAAATCTAATACAGAGTGCTTTTCCTGGTAATGTACAGGTTAATAAAAGCTTCAATCAGACTTAGAACTATGCAACTAATTTTGACAGATATATTATAAATCATTCTTCCTGGTAATGCACAGGTTATTAACAATTTATATTAGTGTTAGGGACCCTTGAGATGTGGTCTGCCGTGTAGTGGCTCAGGGGCTTACAACACTTTGGCCAAAATGTTAAAATAAAAGACCATTTTATTTAATAGATATCTATACATATATATTTAGGCACTGAACCGTGTATAAGTTTTACTGGATGGGCACTGAGCTCTGTCTGTGTTTCATGTTCTGTCTCTGGTTTTAAACAGATTTTTCTTTAAGTAACATGGTTAATTTAAATTATTTCAATATAGTTAGCATATTCGGGAATTGTTACCTAATTAACGCCATGCTAAGTTTGCTAATAGAGCTCGCTGAATCTGGTCCTCAGTTTCTTTATATGTTCAAAAAGTAGTAGCGTTATCTTTTTTTGTTACTTAAATGTTATTAATTGTTTTGCAAAACAAATTAACAGCTGCTTTGTACTGACATCTGACAAACATAAATGTTATGTTTTATTTAATGTTTTAGTATAAGATTTCAACCTTAGTTTACGTAGTATACTAAAATACAATATCTTAACATTGTCTAATGCTATGCCCCTCCATAATTAATTAGAGAAAGGGAATAAGCTGTTAATGTTATAATTAGTTCCCTAATTAGTATGGATTATGTTTGTATTCCCAGGGAGCAAGGAAACAAAATCAATATCACTTTTTAAATTGATGACCTTTTCATGACAATTATATTAAGCTCAGCGATAAGAAACAACCCAGTATTTTCACTACAGGTGGATACTCCAGGATGGCTTTGAAAGTCATTAGCAAAGCAGTTTAAATGCTTGAGGCATGGCTGGACTCTTATATTTTACAAAAAATTATATATTACTTGTAAAATGTAACATTATATGAACTTTAATACAGTGTAAAACTGATCGAATGTGTGCCACATGCAATATCACAATAAACACAAAATAAAGTTCACTATATTTGTGATACAGCATATATGTCTAAGTTCGTAAGCAGTGCACCTAAATGTCAAATTGCTCCGATCAAATTAGCAGTAAAAAGACTGAGGGGCATGGACTCCTGCTGTGTATATTGTAAATGTATTAAACAACAGGTGGGCTATATAATCCCTCAATATATTATTAAAATATGTACAAGGTATCCGCTGGGTTCCCTTTAAAAAACAAATCGGTGTAATTATATTTCTTGAGATCTTTATTTCTTGAGACCCAACTATTCAATACAATCAGGAACTCTTTAAATTCTCCAAGAAGGTATGTTAAACAAGGTTATCTCTAAACAAGGTGGCTTTATTCTTAACAATACACCTTCTATAGTTTACCAAAGCTACACAAGAACAAGACACATCCACCTGGCCGCCCCACACTTTCGGGCATACACGTATGCAATTTGATAGATACAGCTAGTGTGATGGTGAGGGGGTACCCAGGCCAGTAAATAAAGGTATTATGCCCGGCTGGGTGCCCCTGAGTCATATGGTAACTGTGAAGTGTCAGCTCTGCAGCCCACTGTGGGTTGAGAGCCTGTAAATACATTATAATTGTCTGTGTGTGTCCGGCTAGGGATAGGCTGACCACACGCGTTAAAATAAGCTACATGGAATTACTGCGGTCACCGTTAATGCATTGGTTCCGAGGGTTGCAACCACACTTACCACATCACTGTATTTAGGTCAATTGGATAAGTGGGATTGCAGTTAGGTTAGTTCCGTGCTACACTGAGTCACAGCCTAAACTGCAGGTTAATTGAATAAGTGCAGTTGCAGTTAGGTTAGTTCCGTGCATTGTTACACTGAGTCACGTCCTAAACCGCAAGTTAATTGGATAAGTATGGCTGCGGTCATGTCTTCACTCCAGGCCTTGCAACAATGAGTCACTGCCAAACCGCAGACAGGGAGAAAGTTTTAAATCACAGACCACACATAATTAGAAAGCTAACTTGAGTTAGGGACATGCGGGAAAGATGAAAATTGGTGTGGGTATTGCTGCAGTCCCAACAGTAAGGCAGCCATGGTTTATGTGTTGTTAACTTTTGGGAAAAATAGTAAATGAAAGTCCCCCTCTTTTTGGGTATTAAAATTATAAAGAGCAAGGGCATTTACATTCAGGTAGGCGAGGCAGCGGATACATTGGGAATTAGCAAGCTCAGTATATGACCGGCCATTCCATTGAGCAACCCATGCATATCTTAAGTGCGGACTTCTAAGACACCATGCTGAGACAACTCCAGTGGGTCTAGGAAAGTTCGGACTTAAAAAGGTACCGATATTGGAAAGTGTGAAGTTGAGGGAAGTAAATATAAACATGTTTCCCTGCCAGATGTATACAACAAAAAAACAAATAAATATGCCAAAAGTTACTTGTGACAAAAATATACAGTGCAATACCTATATATCTCTTGTAAAAGGGTAATTTAGTTTAACCCTTTGGCCAAAGCGTCTTAAGCCTGCTGCCACTTACAAGCCATGACCGTGGCAGGTCCTAACACTCACGTGGGTTAAAATTCTTATTTACCTGTATAATTACAGGAAGAATGATCGCATTGGATCTGTCGTAACCTGGCAAAATGAAACTAACCTGCCAACTTGGAAAGTGGAGTGGGGCAAGCTTAAACCTTGGGGGGGAAGGGCCACTACCCTCCCATAAGCAGCCGAGACCAGCTGCACACAGTTAACAAAATACACAGATTTCCAACAAGCTCTGAGAAACCCCAACCATTACCACATAATATACATATATGCATATAAGTGTCAAAAGGAGTGCTAGTGGGCGTGGCTAAATGTATACAACAAAAAACAAACAAAGATGCCCAAAGCTACTTCCAATGTGACAAAAATTCACGTGACAGTAGCGGATAAAAGCCTCATGATACAAATATACTGATTTTTTTGTACTCCGATTAGAGCAAGCATTTTTGCTAGCTCACTGTCACCTCGGTATACACCACGCGATCTACATATTACAGTGTGCCATTTACCATTAGAGTGTATGGCTTAAACACTATCTATACTCCCCCCCTGGCCAGAGGGAAGTATTACATCTCATACCTTCTAACTACAGTCCATACCTTTGAGGACTATAAGCTATTTGACACTAACACACTACCACACCATAGACCGACATTAGGGGTCTATTACATAAGTTGTGATCAGTCAACTGCTTGATTTGTTCCAGCTTAGACTCCTATAGAGTCTTTTTTAATACACAGAGCTCATTTTAGAGGCTTACTAAGTATCTAGTACCTTTAACCCTGTAACTGCAATACTTCTGATAGTAGCCTATATGATTACATCACCACATTAACACCTGTAGCAGCAAGTGTTACCATTTAGGTACTCCTCGAATGTTCTCTAATTTTATTCATTTTGTCGCACCATTTATTTTAACATTTTTTGAATAAAGATTAATTTTACTATCTACACACAACAATAGTTCTTTCTCTTATGGTTTATTTTGTTCACACAATTCTCAGTCCAGCACCTTATCTAGATACTATACCCATCTCTTATGCTTTAGCAGAGCAGGGGTTCACCTTTCTTTCCTTACCCTCCCCCCACCTTACCCGCGGTATATAATAGTTTCATTTTGCCAGATTACGACAGATCCATGTGATCATTCTTCCTGTAATTATACAGGTAAATAAGAATTTTAACCCAGGTGAGTGTTAGGACCTGCTACGGTCATGCCTTGTAAGTGGCAGCAGGCTTAAGATGCTTTGGTCAAATGGTTAAACTAAATGGCCCTTTTACAAGAGATATATAGGTATTTTTGTCACATTGGAAGTAGCTTTGGGCATCTTTGTTTTTTGTTGTATATGTAATGGGTTTTCTGGACTAGCCTGACCCACCCAATCTCATATTGGCCCCTGTGGTCTAACCAGTCCCCATTACAGTGTGATGTCTGGTGGTGCACCTGTTGGCAACAGGACTCCTGAGTTTCCCGCATGATGTTGTGTTGGGGATTGCCAACCCAGACAGGCAGCTGAGGTAGTGTGCTTGAGTCCTACCTAGATCTAGTGCAGCGCCTCCACCTCATCAGGATCCCAGCTTGAGCTTGTGGATGGTCCTGGTGAGGAACTCCTCTGTGGTGCTCCTCTCTGTGCAATTACTCCACACTTACACACGAGAGTATCTTTCAACAGGGTCATCTTTATTAGTACGGTGGGCCAGCTGCCCTCCACAATAGGTGAATTTAGCCCTCCATTGTTCACCGTACTTCCCTTTGAAAGGTATTGTCCTCCTAATGTAGGTATTCCCTATCCCCGCAGGGATATCTCCCCTGTGACCAGGTCCCTGGTCACAGTTCCATACACTGTCCTTCCACCAACTTCTTAACTCCTCTTTAACTCCGCAAACACACTCTCTCTACTACCTAACTTTTGATCAGTGCTGTGCCTTATGTATCCTCGGTGGGCTGACACAACTCTGACATCACTAACCGTGGAGTCAGAGCCTGTGACCACTCCCATCCATACATAGGGCACCTCACCAGGGTGTGAGGGCAAACCTCCATGATTACTGCTGGCATGCCCATAACTTACCAGGCCTTACTGTCAGCAGGAGAGATGACTGCAGCCATTTTACAGCATGGCTACATATACATTTAGCCACACCCACTAGCACACCTTTTGACACTTATATGCATATATATATATTATGTGGTAATGGTTGGGGTTTCTCAGAGCTTGTTGGGAGTCTGTGTATTTTGCTAACTATGTGCAGCTGGTCTCGGCTGCTTATGGCAGGGTAGTGGCCCCTCCCCCCCAAGGTTTAAGCTTGCCCCACTCCACTTTCCAAGTTGGCAGGTTAGTTTTCAAACAAAAGAAAACAGCGCACAACGCCAAATAGTGAAGCAAATTCAACAATATATTATAGAATTAAAAAGGGGGTAATATATCTGCGTACATGAAAAAAGTTGGTAAAAGGCATGTAGTGTGTATCACACTGTTTACCACTCGGCAGCTGTTAACTGTAGAATCGGGTGCTTGCTTCCCTCTGCTGATGCAGCTCAGTTGATTCTGGGGCAGGACGTCAGTCTTTCACTCCCATGGGGATTTCCCTTCATGCAGCCAGGTTCAGCAGCTGGTACTGGGGCTCGGTGAAATCGCTCCTGCTTCCTGGCCGATATGAAGCTGCTCCTGTACCTCGGCAGGTGTATCCTCTGCACAGAGGTTAAAACGCAGCTTGCTGGGGTGCCCTCAGCGTGCCACGATGCCGCTCCGTCGCGGGACGCTGTGTAATGACGTCACTGTCTACACAGCAGTGGTGGATTCAATAGGGAAGTTTGAACAGTCTTACAAAGTCTCTCACAAGTGTCCAAAACAGCACACAGGATGAAATAAAAACAGGACAGGCCAATACATAGACAAAGGCCAATGTATGCAGATATAAGGCAATAGAATGTTACATCCAACTAGTTTCGTAGAATTAACTACTTCATTTTGCCAGGTTACGACAGATCCAATGCAAGGGGCTTGGTCGGGTATGCTAAGCGGCTCAGGTGTGAAGCTTGCGCATGACCCTTGGCATACCATGAAGCCCCTTCTCTGGGAACTGTGGGCAACTTTGCCATATGGTGGCGATTTGGTTCCCATGGAGTGATTGGCTGCACATTATACAGTGTAACACGTAGCTCACCACAAATGAAGCGCGACCGCGGTGCTGAGGTAGGGAATTGGTTAATGCCGACCCACAGCCACACGGGAGCACCTAGGATGTAGAGTAGTCGTTCAAGCCAGGTCAGGATTACAGATATTAGAATGGTTAAGGTACTTGCCAGGTTCAGGAGCGGAGAGTTGCAGATTGTCGTAGTTCGTAGACAGGTTCAGGATTGGAGAGAGACGGATAGTTGGGGTACGTAGCCAGGTTCAGGATAGGAGAATATCGGATCATTGGAGTAGTTAGCCAAGGTCAGGACTGGAGACAGGAGATTGGTCGTACAAGCCGGATCAGGAGTGGATAGAAGCGGAGTCCAAGGTGCTAGCAGGGTTCAGGCAACAAGAGGTAAATCAGCAGACACGGCAAGGATTCAGGAACAAGGATGTGGCAAGGCACGGCGTCACAATGAATATGCTCAGCAATGAATGATTGTAGACTGAGGGTATAAATAGGTGGAACCTCCAATAGCCAGCCAGGGCGGAACCAGGAAGTGAGAGTCGATTGGCTGCTGGTGCACACAGGTGTGCCCTATGATGCAGCCTAATCGGGATTGAGGGTGGAACTGCTCGGGCACCGTCTCGCTCGCGTCATGGAGGCCAGGGGGCAGAGTTTAGAGTCCACATCACTCCCACGCTGATTCCTGGGACAAGAGGAGGCGGGACCAGTCACGCGCCATCCCACGCGAGTTACGGAGGTGCCTGGCCGAACATCAACGTCGTGTGACAGCGATGGGAGAGGGATCCGAATCAGCGGGCGGTTGATCAGAGTGCGCCAGGTCTTGGGTATCCGTAACGGAAGGTTTGTTGGGGTGAGGAGACGGTCTGCAAGTGCAAGGATGGCGAATCCTCACAGTACCCCCCTCTTTACAGTAGGAGCGACCTCTGGGCGACTCCACAATGGCTTCTCTGGGAATTTAGCATGGAACATGCAAACTAGTTTGGCTGCGTGGACTCGGTGGCTCGGAAACCAGGACCTTTCCTCCGGGCCGAAACCTCTCCAATGTATCAGATAGTGTAGCGAACCTCTGGAGATTTTAGAGTCAAGGATAGATTGGATCTCGTATTCAGGTTGTCCTTAATCCATGAGGGGAGAGGTGGGAACCACCGGAACTGAAAAGGCATTCTGGACCACCGGTTTGAGCAGAGAGACGTGAAAAACAGAAGGAATCTTCATGGAAGGCGGAAGAACAAGACGATATGCCACGGGATTGATCCTTTCGGAAATCGCAAAGGGTCCAAGAAATCTAGGCGCAAACTTCATCGAGGGTACCTTCAGCCTGATGTTCCTGGATGACAACCAGACCTTGTTGCCAGGTTTAAGGTCCAGAGCAGGTCTGTGATGGCGATCTGCCTAATACATTTGTCCATTGACCGCCTGCTTGATGTTGACCTGAATCTTTCTCCATAGATCCTGTAAATCCTTAATTCCGTCATCCGCCGCTGAGACCCCTGATGAGGGTAAAACAAGAGGAAGAGTAGAAGGATTGAAGCTGTAGTTCACGAAGAACGGTGACTCCAGAGTAGAGCTGCTTCGTGCATTATTGTGGGCGAATTCTGCCCAGGGTAAGAGTTCCGCCCAGTCATCATTGGAATCCGAGGTAAAGCACTGTAGATACTGTTCCAGGGACTGGTTGGTCCTCTCCGTTTGACCACTGGTCTGTGGGTGGTATCCCGACGAGAAATGGAGGACGATACCTAGCTGAAGGAAAAACAAGCGCCAGAAACGAGAAATTAACTGGGATCCTCTATCTGAAATTATCTCCAAGGGTACACCGTGCAACCTGAAGATCTCCCTGATAAAGATGCTAATCTGGGAGAGTTGGGCAGTCCCTTGAGTGGTATGAAGTGGGCCTACTTCAAAAAACGGTCTACTACTACGAGAATGGTGTCCATACCCTTGGAACTAGGCAAGTCTACAATGAAATCCATTGACAGATGTGTCCATGGCCGATCCGGAACAGGTAGAGGTTGAAGGAGACCTGCAGGAGGTATCCTGGGAGTTTTAGTCCTGGCACACGTAGGGCACGCAGCTACAAAATTTTTTATATCCTTTTGCATACCTGGCCACCAAAATGTACGAGAGATGAGGTCCAAGGTCCTCTTGGTGCCGGGATGGCCTGTAGATTTGGACGAATGACTCCATTCCAGAACCTTCTTATGATGTGGTGGTGAAGTAAAGGGACGGTCCTGTGGAGGCGAGATGCCAGAAGGGATGTGGCTTTGTTGACGGACAATTTCCTTGAGTGCTCCAAATGAAGTGTCCGAGAGAATACATTTGGGCGGTAAAATGGGATTTTGCTGATCTTCAACTTATCGTCCAGGGAGAATTGTCGAGAAAGAGCATCAGCTTTAATATTCTTGGATCTGGGAAGGTAGGAAATTATGAAATTAAACCTAGAGAAGAACAGCGACCATCTGGCTTGACGGGCTCCCAGGCGGCGTGCACCTTCGATATTAAGCAAGTTCTTATGATCCGTGAGGATGGTTATCGGATCTTCAGTGCCCTCAAGCAGATGTCTCCATTCTTCGAGAGCTAGCTTCATGGCCAGGAGTTCCCAGTTCCCGACGTCGTAGTTGCATTGGTCCGAAAAAAAAAATTCTAAAAAAATGCAAAAGGATGCAACCTTGACAGGGAATACTTCCTTTGGGACAGAACGGCGCCTACGCCCACGTCAGAGGCGTCGACCTCAAGGGTAAAAGGAAGCTTGGGGTCAGGGTGAATGAGAATGGGGGTGGATACAAAAGCTCTTTTGAGACGGGCGAAAGACTGGAGAGCAGCAGTAGACCAATTCTGTAAGTGGGGCCACAAGAGAAGAACATTTTTGGATAAATCTCCAGTAATAGTTTGAAAATCCAAGGAAGCGTTGTATAGCCTTCAGGGTGGTAGGTTGTGGCCACTCTAGGACGGCTTTGACCTCCGCATCCATGGTAAGTCCGGAATCGGAAATGATGTAACCTAGGAATGTTGTTGTGAGGATTCGCCATCTTGGCGGTCGCAGACCATCTCCTCACCCCACAAAGCCTTCGTGACGGATACCCAGGATGCATGGTTTCATGGTCCCAGTACGCGCGCACGGACCTTGCGTGATCTGTATAACCGCCTGCGGACTCAGACCCCGCCCCATCACTGTCACACGACGTAGACGTTCGGCCAACCTCCCTGCTGACGCGCGAGTCAGGCCCCACCCCCTGACCTCGGTTACACGCGCGGATCGATGGGATAATCGAACGGGCGGTGAGGGGGCAGAACCTCCGATCGGACTTTATCGAAGACGTCCTGAAACTCAGCGTACTCGTCTGGCAATTGTACCTTCTCTTTCTCCTTCTCGTCCTCCTTGGACACGTTGGTACCCCCTATACTACTTGCCTCGAGAATGCAGTTCTTTTGGTAAAATGTCCCCCATTGGATTGGTTCCTTGTTGAGCCAATCAACCCGAGGGTTGTGAATCTGTAGCCAGGGTAGCCAGAGGATCACACCGATAGAAGGAGTATGGATGACATTAAATTGGATCTTTTCCAGGTGTGTGTCTTGTACCTTGAGCTGAAGCACCTCTGTCTCCAAGGAGATGCCTTCCATCAATGGCTTCAAGAGCGATGGGCTTCTTTCTGTGCCTGGTCGGAACCAGATGGCGTTCTGCGAAAGCTTGATCTATGAAGTTTCCTCCGGCACCTGAATCGATGAAAGCAAGCGTAGATACTTGAAAGCCCGCCCCATAAAGTGTAATGGGGACAAAAATGCGAGATGGGTTGTCAGTAGAAATAGGGGGGAGAACAAGCATTCCCAAAGAGACTCCCCCGGGAATCATGGGAACTTTGCGTCTTCCCAACTTTTGGGGACAAAAACAGGTAAAATCTCCAGAAACACTGCAGTAAAGACATAGGCCAACGTTTTTGCGGCGTCATTTCTCCGAGTTGGAAAGGCTAGTACACCCTAATTGCATAGGTTCAGACGTATCCGGGGTAGAAACCTCAGCGGAGCTCACCTGACCGGGACTGATCCGGGCTGGGATGGTACAATGGTGAACCCTCTCTGAATGTCTCTCCAGGAGGCGACGATCCACCTTGATACAGACAGCGACGAGCTCCTCCAAATCGGTGGGGCGGTCGTAGGCTGCCAATTCATCCTTCAAGGTTTCCGATAACCCTTGCCAAAAGGCTGCAGAGGGTTACGTCGTTCCAGTCAGTCTCGGCAGCTATAGTTTTGAACTCAAGAGCGTATTTGGCGACTGGACGACTGCGTTGGGAAACATGAAAAAGTGCAGAGGAAACACATACCTTACGACCGGGTGTATCAAACACTTTCCGGAATTCCCGGGCAAAGGCTCCGATATCATGCGTGAGGTCGGTTCCTCTCTCCCAGATGGGAGATGCCCATGCAAGAGCGTCATCTACAAGGAGAGAAAAAATATATGCCACCTTGGTGCGGGGTGCCGTAAAGCGTGAAGGGTTCATTTCAAATTGTATAAAGCATTGATTAAAAAAAAAACGACATTCATGAGGGTGGCACCCATAACGGTTGGGGGTAGGTAAGCGAGGTTCTTGAGAGATAGGCAAAGCTGGAGTAGTGGGGATCTCAGGAACAGCAGGCACAAAGGCAGGGTGCAAAAGTCCTCCTGAACAGAGAGCAAGGCTTGCTCGCTACCCACAATTATTCCCTCCAAGGTAGTTAGGTGGCTTGCGTGTGTGCGCAGGACTACTCCTACCTCAGCGGGGTCGAAGTTTGTGTGGCTGAGCATACTGTAACGCGTAGGTGACCACAAACGAAGCGCGACCGCGATGCTGGGGTAGGGAATTGGTTAACGCCGACTCACAGCCACACGGGCGCGCCTAGGATGTAAAGTAGTCGTTCAAGCCAGGTCAGGATTACAGATAGTAGAATGGTTAAGGTACTTGCCAGGTTCAGGAGCGGAGAGTTGCGGATCGTCGTAGTTCGTAGCCAGGTTCAGGATTGGAGAGAGTCGGATAGTCGGTGTACGTAGCCAGGTTTAGGATAGGAGAATATCGGATCGTTGGAGTAGTTAGCCAAGGTCAGGACTGGAGACAGGAGATTGGTCGTAGAAGCCGGATCAGGAGTGGAGAGAAGTGGAGTCCAAGGTGCTAACAGGTTTCAAGCAACAAGAGATAAATCAGCAGGCAAGGCAAGGATTCAGGAACAAGGATGTGGCAAGGCACGGCATCACAATGACTATGCTCAGCAATGAATGATTGTAGACTGAGGGTATAAATAGGAGGAGCCTCCAATAGCCAGCCAGGGCGGAACCAGGAAGTGAGAGTCGATTGGCTGCTGGTGCACACGTGTGCCCTATGATGCAGCCTAATCGGGATTGAGGGTGGAACTGCTCGTGCGCCATCACGGAGGCCAGGGGGCGGAGTTTAGAGCGTATGTCACTCCCACGCTGATTCCTGGGATCCGAATCCGCGGGCGGTTGATCAGACTTCAAAAGGTCCGTGCGTGTACTGGGACCACGAAACCACGCATCCTGGGTAACCGTCACGGAAGGTTTGTTGGGGTGATGAGATGGTCTGCGACCACCAGGATGGCGAATCCTCCCATACAGATAGGACTTTGGTGCTTTCAAAAGTCTGTGCCGCCAATCGGGAGATTAGATTCATCTGAGCTACATCGTGCAGTACAAGAAATTCCATCGTAACTAGGACTTGTACCCTGCTTCAAAAGTTCGTTAGAACTAAGGATTCCCGTACTAATCCTGCAAGGACAGAACGAAAAGTTTCCTTTCGGCGAAGATACAGGGGTTGCGAGTGGTGCCCGTAGCCAAGAACTGTTACACGGCTCTTTTTGCGCATCAACCCCGCTCCTGGGAATTGATGCCTAGAGACTTGATTTCTGTGGATTTCGTTCCGTGGACATTTTATTTCGTTTTGCTCCATCCCAGTAAGTGTTTATTCATAATTGTTTGTACTTCAAGCTGTGTGTGTTTCGTGTGTAAATAAACCACAATTTATTTTATCTCACGTTTTGTTCAATCAAAGGATCCGGGTAATTTTTGTGTTAAAAGCACTGGTTTCCCGTGACAGCCAGTACTATGTTGACAATGTTTTGAGGCTTGTTACAGCATTACCATTCTCCCAGAGAGACAGTAAGGACATCATCCAGAAACTGGAAGGAGTGACTATTGATGAAGAAATCTTACTAGTTTGTTGTATGTAGGGGGCTTGTACACAAGCATAATACATGAAGTGGGCATAATTCTATCTCGTACTTCCTGGACACGAGAGGTAGACAGTACAATGCACATCATTAATTCACTCTGAAGCTTCTATACCTTGTATTTACCAAGAATTATTTTCTCTTTGATCACCAGCTCTATGATCAAGTACAAGGGACAACGATGTGCCAACCTATACTTAGGATGTTGGGAGGTCCAGAAAGTCTTCACAGATGACAATGACAAGTACACCACACATGTTCATGTGGGTGAGATTGATTAATGATGTGTTCGCACTGTGGTCTAGCTACATAGAACTCCTTAAAGAAATTATAGGGGTTCTTAATAATAACAACACACAACCTCAATCTGACTATGGACATAAACAGAGAGAATACTGTATCACATTCTTGGATCTCAAAATTTTGAGGGGACATATGAATACACTCTGTACTACTTTGCATCGCAAAGATACAGCGACTAATAGTCTCTTAAGAGCCAAGAGCCACCACCCCCAGACTCTTATTAGAGGCATCCCCATGGGTAAGTTTCTGCGAGTTCGCAGAAACTGCCCCACTGATGAAGAGGTTTAGAAACAAGCCAGTCTGATGAGAACAAGATTTATCAACAGAGGATATAGTAACAGGTTGATCAATAAAGCCTGTAAAAGAGCAAATCACACCACAAGGGATCAGTTGCTGTCCAACACACAACTGGTGCCACAGATGAACAAAATAATTAGTTTTATAGGCACATACAATAGTCAACGTATTTTAACCACCAACATACTACGTAGAAACTAGCATGTCTTCCTGGATGATGACCACTTGAGGGAAATACTTCCAAAATACCCATCCAACACCACAAGAAGGTCCAAAAGCATCATTGATAGACTTGTCCATTGTCATTTTGGAAGACCATCAAGACCTACCTGGCTACCACATAAACCGACACTCTCATACAAATGGCACAGGTGCAAATCCTAAACACGTTTCTAATATAAATACATTTCAGAACTGGGATAACTCATATACCTTTGACATCAGGAGATTTGCAAACTGTCAGACCACTGGTGTCACCTTTATGGCAGTCTGAACCTGTAAAAAGAGATATGTGGGGAAAACCAAATGCGAGTTCAGAAGACATATATTAGAACATGTGGGCGCCATCCACAACAAACTTGAAACACCAATAGCGAGTTAACTACTATCAAGGCAGTGACACAACAGCTCTCACTTTCATAGGGATAAACCAACTCTCTATGGGTATTCGACGAGGTGACTGGGACACCGAACTTCTCAAGAAGGAGTCAAGGTGGATTTACATGTTAAATACACTTTATTCCAAGGGTCTTAATGAAGACTTCATCTTCTCATCATTCATTTAAGAGCCAACCTGTGCTCGAGTTGCCTGAAAACAGAATACTCACCTTCATATAATGTATCAGAAACTGGACTCAATCAGACTACTGGCGAACTACAGAGTAAGCAGCTGTTTTCTCCCAGTTTATTGAGGTGATATTCTTGGCACACCAAGACTTGCCGCTTTTTCCCCCACAAATTTTCATGCGTTAAGGAGCGAATTTACTAGTGTTTTTATCCTAGCAGAAATTGAGATTTATTGTTGTCTGCAATACTGTCAAGAAATTCAAGTGGGCGATCGCGAGTTATTGTTTTAAAAAGCTAGTTGCAATGCAACCTGTCCTTTATTCCCATTCATGTGTACACAATCCGATATCACACAGATGTTTAGTACTTTACTGTACTTTAGTACTGTAGAGAATGAAATGTTTGTTTACACATGATAATAAAGTTAAAAAGAATAATACAAAAATACAGTCGCATCTTGTTCCAAATTTAAAATGGTTATTCTGCGCATGCGTATGTGTCACTATGGAACCTTGTTGAAACGTGCATGCGTATAACTATGGAGCCAGTTGAAACGCATATGTGTGTCATCGCATTTCTGCGCATTTTTGTGTGTCACTATGGAACGTTGTTGAAAATGCGCATGCGTGTAACTAGATTTCTAGTACTACTGTCAGTGTCCTCTACCTAAACAGTAAATTATATTTTTCTAGATTTATATATATGTCAAAGCGATATGAATATATATTTCATTTACTTTAGTACTTTATGTATACAGTACTGTAGCACTATTGTCAGTGTAGCTAAACAGTAAAAACAAATGATATTTTATAGAATTATATATATCAAAGCGATATGAATATAAATTTCATTTACTTTAGTACTTTATGTATGGAACTACTGTAAGTGTGCCTACAAAGTAAATGCAACTTCACACAAAAAAAGTATTTTTAAAGAATGAAATGTTGTATTTGTACAGGATAATACATTTAAAATGCATAATACAAAAATACAATGGCGTATCATCTTCCAAATTTACAATCTTCATGTCTTTTTCTTCTTTGCACTGGCTGGCTCTTCTTGGACATCTTGGTCTGTAAAGAAAGAGAAAAAATTCAATATTAACAATCTCACCTCACATTATGCAATCCTGAGTATTTGGGTGTTGGGTGTTTAGGGAAAAAGGACATGGCATGGGGTACAGTACTTTACATTATGACTACAGTATGACTACACATTGCTACACTTAAAAAACATTAAGAACCCATGAGTACATTATTAAAATTTTGGGGGTTGGGGAGAAACAGCACATGTCATTGGGTACAGCACTTTTCATTAGGACTAGGGGGTTTACATTAGGTTTGCAGGGGTTTGGGGGAAAGGACGTGGCATACATGCATTTTAGCACAGTGTATTACACTACTGTACCTGGCAGTATTGCTGGGAGACTTTCCTGCACCAAGGGGGGTGTTTCCTGCGCTTTGTCTTCTCCCAGCTCCAGACATGCACATGCAAAGCTGAAATAAAAAAACATTATGAAACCATGAGTACATTATTAAATCCTCAGGTTTTTGGGGGTTGGGAGAGAAACAGCATTCATGTCATGGGGTACAGCACTTTTCATTAGGACTAGGGTTTACATTAGGTTTGTAGAGGTTTGTATTGTATAGTATTTGATGTCTTTATGTACATAGCGCTTCACAGTAGTAATACACGTGACAATCATATAAATAACAAATACAAATAACGGGTCATGGGAATAAGTGCTTCAGACATAAACGTAACATTTAGGAAGAGGAATCCCTGCTCCGAGGAGCTTACAATCTAATTGGTATGGAGGAGGACAAAAACACAATACACACACAGCACACCAGGGATTAATATAATCCAATAGTAAACTGGAAGTGTAACTTTAAAATAAAGCCTCCATTAAAACTGAGTAATTAAAATATTTATTTAGAATGAAAGGTGTATAAGACCACACATAAAAAGACACAAAAGACAAGCGGTGTAAATACTGTCCTAATACAGCAGCGTGCACACACTGTAAATACTGCCCTAATACAGCAGCGTGCACACACCTTGTAAATAATGCTCTTACCGCAGCGTGCAAACAGCTGTAAATAATGCCATAATACAACAGCGTGCACAAACTGTGAAATACTGCCCTATACAGCCGCGTGCAACACTGTTAAATACCGCCCTAAATACAGCAGAGGTGCACACACTGTAAATACTACCCTAATACAGCAGCGTGCACACACTGTAAATACCGCCCTAATACAGCAGCGTGCACACACTGTAAATACTGTCCTAATACAGCAGCGTGCACACACTGTAAATACTGCCCTAGTACAGCAGCGTGCACACACTGTAAATACTGCCCTAATACAACAGCGTGCACAAACTGTAAATACTGCCCTAATACAGCAGCGTGCACACACTGTAAATACTGCCTAATACAGCAGCGTGCACACACTGTAAATACTGCCCTAATACAGCAGCGTGCACACACTGTAAATACTGTCCTAATACAGCAGCGTGCACACACTGTAAATACTGCCCTAATACAGCAGCGTGCACACACTGTAAATACCGTCCTAATACAGCGGTGACACAACTGTAAATACCGCCCCCTTACAGCAGCGTGCACACACTGTAAATACTGTCCTAATACAGCACGCACACATGTACCATACCGCCCATACGCACGGCACACACTGTAAATACCGCCCTAATACAGCAGCGTTGCCAAAAACCCCACGCCACCACACTGTAAATATTGCCTATACAGCAGAGCGTGCACACACTGTAAATACTGCCCTAATACACAGCGTGCAACACACTGTAAATACCGCCCTAATACAGCAGCGTGCAACACTGTAAATACCTCCTAATACAGAGCGTGCACACACTGTAATTAATGCCAATACAGCAGCGTGCACACACTGTAAATACTGTCCTAATACAGCAGCGTGCACACACTGTAAATACTGTCCTAATACAGCAGCGTGCACACACTGTAAATACTGTCCTAATACAGCAGCGTGCACACACTGTAAACTAGTCCCTAAACGCAGCGTGCACACACTGTAAATACCGTCCTAATACAGCAGCGTGCACACACTGTAAATACCGTCCTAATACAGCAGCGTGCACACAATGTAAATACCGCCCTAATACAGCAGCGTGCACACACTGTAAATACTGCCCTAATACAGCAGCGTGCACACACTGTAAATACCGTCCTAATACAGCAGCGTGCACACACTGTAAATACCGCCCTAATACAGCAGCGTGCACACACTGTAAATACCGTCCTAATACAGCAGCGTGCACACACTGTAAATACTGTCCTAATACAGCAGCGTGCACACACTGTAAATACGTCCTAATACAGCAGCGTGCACACAATGTAATACGCCTAATACAGCAGCGGTGCACACACTGTAAAATACGTCCTATACAGCAGCGTGCACACACTGAAATACCGCCATAAACAGCAGCGTGCACACACTGTAAATACCGTCAATACAGAGCGTGCACACATGCTGAAATACCGTAATACAGCAGCGTGCACACACGTAAAACCGTCCTAATACCGTCAGCGTTGACACAATGTAAATACCGCCCTAATACAGCAGCGTGCACCACACTGTAAATACCGTCCAATACAAGCAGCGTTGCACACACTTAAATACTGTCCTAATACAGCAGCGTGCACACACTGTAATACTGTCCAAATACAGCACGTGCAAACACACTGTAAATATGTCCTAGTACAGCAGCGTGCACACACTGTAAATACCGTCCTAATACAGCAGCGTGCACACACTGTAAATACGTCCTAATACAGCAGCGTGCACACACTGTAAATACCGCCCATATGACAGCAGCCGTGCACACACTGAAATATGCCTTAATACAGCAAGTGCACACTGTAAAATACTGTCCTATACAGCAGCGTGCACACACTGTAAATACTGTCCTTAATCAGCGGTGCACACAATGTAAATACGTCCTAAGTACAGCAGCGTGCACACACTGTAAATACTGTCCTAGTACAGCAGCGGCACACAGGTCAAAACGTCTAATCACGTGAACCCGTAAATACCGTCCTAATACAGCAGCGTGCACACACTGTAAATACCGTCCTAATACGCGCTACACATGTAACCGTCCTACAGCAGCGTGCACACACTGTAAATACCGTCCTAATACAGCAGCGTCACACACATGTAAATAATGACATACAAATAAGACTCACTGGTCACAGAAAAAGCCCATATTGGTCTGCATACAGTAACAAAATACAATCACGGGCAATAGGCTGTAAAGGGGAGACAGGCACTCACCACGAACTGCGAGCGGAGGCCGCATGGAGCTAAACAGTCCGGACCGCACCAGCCGTAGGGATCACAACGCCCAAACTTCTGGTTCACTGCTACTGCCCTGCCAATCGGCAACGCCACTGGAGGAAATCTCACATCACAGACTTCCTTCACTGCAAATGTATTCTATTCCTATTCATCCTCCTTACCTCTCTCAGGCTAAACAACCTACTTTTACTTCACATAAACACACACAAGTCGAATCTACGCCGACTCTTCACTGTCTTTTAGCTCCCTTCAGACCAACTCTGCACCTGGTCTTTTTCCTCATCTCACTCAGGACTTGCCAACTATTTCAAGAAAAGTGGTGGAATCCATACGTCAGGCCATCCTCTGTATCCTCCTCCCATCTACACCTTTCCTAACTCTCCTCCTGCCTTCCATGACTCTTTATCCGCTGACGGAGGGGATGTTCGTTGCTGATCTCTCTCTCCTCACCACTTGCCTCTTGGCCCCATTCCCTTCATCTCCTAAAAACCTCTGCTACTTGTATAATCCTACGCTAACACACATTTTTAACTCCTCCCTCTACTCTGGTACCTTCCCTCTTCTTCAAACATGCAACAGTCAAACCATTACTCAAAAACAGCGAGCGTGACACTACTGTTCTTCTAGATCGACCTGTGTTCCCCTCTACCATTTGCCTCATAACTTGTTGAACATTTGTATTCTTCTCGCTTGCTCCACTTCTCAACACCTATTCTCCTAGACCTTCTACAACAGGCCTGCCCAACTGTAAAGTGAGAAGGGCCCGAAACTGCTCCAAGGAAGAAAAAAAAATGGGGGCCGCACGGTTTAAAATATCATCACTCATCATCATCTAATCATCATCATCATTCATCATCATATCATCAGCATCATTCTATCATCATCATCAGCATCATCATCCTCATATCCCCCCAGAACCCCTCACTATCAACCTTACGATATCCCCATCTATCTCTCAAAACCCCATCTCTCCCCCTCACCCACACAATACCCACACCTCCACATCAACACACACACCCCTCCCATCCCCCAGCCATCATAGCAGCCTCCCCCAAGTCACATTCCCATGTCAGCAGCCCCCCCCAAGGTCAGCCATCCCCCCTCAAGTCAGCATCCCATGTCAGCAGCCCCCCCCCCCCACCCACAAGTCAGAGCCCTCCCCAAGTCAGAATCCCATGTCAGCAGACCCCCATGTCTCTCTTCCTCAATATGACACTCTCTCCCCCTCCCCTCAATATGACACTCTCCCTCTCCCCTAAATACACTCTCTCCCCCTCCTCTCAATATGACACTCTCTTCCCCTCCCCTCAACACTGACACACTCTCTCCCCTCCCCTCATATGACACTCTCTCCCCCTCCCCTCCAATATGACACTCTCCCCCCCTCCTCTCAATATGAACCTCTCCTCCCCCTTCACCTCATATGACCCTCTCTCCACCCTCCCTCAATATGACACTCTCTCCCCCTCCCCTCAATATGACACTCTCTCCCCCTCCCTCAATTGGACACACCCATCCCTCAATATGACACACTCTCTCCCTCCTCTCAATATGACACTCTCCCCTCCCCTTAATATGACACTCTTCCCCTCCCCTCAATATGACACTCTCTCCCCCTCCCCTCAATATGACACATTCTTCCTCTCCCCCACTTTCTCACTCTCTTAAGCCTGCTCACTTACTTTCACTATAAGCCTGCTGCAGTCCCCCATGTGCGGCTGAGTACTGGGACAGGAGGAGGAGCGGCTGTGTGTGTGCAGGAAAGGCCCTGCCCCCGCTGCAGGCAGAGATCGCACAGGGAGCAGCAGCACGGAGCTTGTGAGCTTCTGGCCACCCGTGCACAGCTCTGCCCGCCCCTAAGCTTCCCCGCACGCAGCCTGCCACCCCCCCCCCCAGTTTGCGCACCACTGCGTACAGCATGCGGCCGCACGCGCCTTCTTTCCTTACCAGGGAAGGGGGGTGAAGGGGGGCCGCACGGGGTGCCCCGGCGGGCCGCATCTACAATCTGCCTTCCGCGCTGCTCACTCCACTGAAACAGCCCTCAGTAAAATAACTAATGACCTCCATGCTGTCATAGAGAGAGGTCATTACACTCTGCTCATATTACTCGACCTCTCTGCAGCATTTGATACTGTGGACCACCCTCTTCTCCTTCACAATCGCCATACTCTTGGCATTCGTAACAAAGCTCTATCCTGGATATCTTCTTACCTCTCCCATTGTACTTTCAGTGTCTCTTTTGCTAACATCTCTTCCTCTATCGATTTCTCTGTGGGAGTACCCCAGAGCTCTGTCCTGGGACCCCTTCTCTTTTCTCTTTACACACTCTCTCTAGGTTACCTAATCACATCTCTTTGGTTCAAATATCACCTCTATGGTGATGACACACAAATTAACTTTTCAACCCCTGACCTTACACCTACTGTACAAACTAAAGTTTCTGAATGTCTCGCTGCTATATCATCCTGAATGGCCCTCCACCGACTTAAACTTAACATGGCAAAAACTGAGCTCCTCATACTTCCTCCGAAACCTGTCCCTATTTCCTCCTTCCATATTACTGTTGGAAGTACTATCATTCACCCAGTAGCCCAACCACGCTGCCTAGGGGTCACACTCGACTCCTCTCTCTCATTCTCTTCCCACATTCAAAAGGTAGCAAAAAACTGTAATTTTTTCCTCCGCAATATTACTGAGATACGCCCCTTTCTCTGTTGCTCGACTGCAAAAACTCTGACACAGACTCTCATTCTCTCCCGTCTCAACAACTGTAACCTCCTGCTGTCTGGCCTTCCTGCCTCTCACCTTTCTCCCCTATAATCTATCCTAAATGCTGCTGCCAGAATCACTCTACTCTTTCCGAAATCTATCTCAGTGTCTCCCCTGCTGAAATCCCTCTCCTGGTTTCCTATCAAATCCCATATCACACACTCAATTCTTCACCTCACTTTTAAAGCTTTACACTCTTCTGCTCCTTCTTACATCTTAGCCCTGATTTCTCGCTATGCACCATCCCGACTCTTGTGTTCTGCTCAAGGATGTCTTCTCTCTACCCCTCTTGAATCTAAAGCCCTCTCCCACCTTAAACCTTTCTCACTGACTGCCTCACACCTCTGGAATTCCCTTCCCCTCAAAATCCAACTAGCACCCTCTCTATCCACCTTTAAGACCCACCTTAAAACACACTTGCTTAAAGAAGCATATGAGTAGCTCCATGGCTGATAATTAACACCTCATTCATTAACCTTGACCCCTTGCAGACACACTTACCAGAACGCCCTTCTACTGTTTCTGTACGTTCTCCCTACCAAAAAATTAGATTGTAAGCTCTTCGGGGTAGGGACTCCTTTTCCTAAATGTTACTTTTATGTCTGAAGCACTTCTCCCCTTTATGTATTACTAGCTGAGAGACCCGGCGTTGCCCGTGAGTTAAATTTCCTGCTCCCTCCTGTCCCCCCTATTTGTGTGCTCCCCCTCTCCCACCCCCCAGAGGGAGGGAGGGACAGTGGACAGGAGGGGGGGGGGATAGTGGGAGGTGAGGTGAGTGAGCGCTGGGGAGTGAGGTTATAAGGGGCTGGTAGCCATGAATGTTTATTATAGACAGAGGGTGGCCCTCACCCCACACAAAGCATGTCCGCCCACTCTGTCTGACATTGACACACCGACTGGCTATGTCTGGATTCTGATTGACCCCGCAGCGCGGGTAAATCCTGTAGCCTCTCTGATAGAGGGAGCAACCATCACGCGCCAAGGGCGGGAGGGGGCCAGGGGGTGAGCGCGCGGACAGTGACAGGTCTTTGGGCGGGAAAACACGCACCTGACAGGAGCTGGGCGGGAACAGACCGCCTCACTATTGCCAACGCCGCCATCTTGTGTGACATTACGCGAGTGCCCAGCAGAGGGGGTGAGCGCGCGGACAGTGGCGGGTCTTTGGGCGGGAAAACACGCACCTGACAGGAGCCGGGCGGGAACAGACCGCCTCAGTATTGGCAACGCCGCCATAGCCTGAGGAAAGAGAGCGACATCTGGTGGGAGCAGCAGCAGGAGGAAGAGGGTCCTTCCGGAGGCTGCCTGGCCACTGCCTGTCCCCCTGCCGGGAGGGAGGGAAGTGAGCGCCGGGGAGGGAGGTGTGTGTGTGTGTGTGTGTGTGTACACAGGGGTGAGAGTGTGAGATGAACTTAGCAAGGACTCTGCAGGGCTTCTTTGGGGGTATGCTGTCAGTGCAAGTGTGTGACAGTGAAGTAGGTGTGTGTCAGTGATGTCAGTGTAAGTTTTGGCCAATGACAGTCGTGTGGGCGGTGTGTGTCACAGTGGGGCGTACCTCTTGGGCAATGACAGTCGGGCTGGCCACGGACCAATCACATTCACCGCAGCTAGTACCAACCTTTGATTTTATATATTAAGATTTATTATTTATATGATTGTCACGTATATTACTGTTGTGAAGCGCTATGTACATTAATGGCGCTATATAAATAAAGACATACATACTGTACATACATACAATGGGCATGGGTAGATGGTCTGGAAGGATGCTTTCCTCCTCTTGTGGCCGTTCTCTTTCTCTTAGCGGGGTTGTCTGCAGCTCCAACACAAGGGTATATCCTGGAGACTGTGGGGACGAGCGAGGGGCCTCCCGTTGCATGCTTGGTGTTGGCTGCGCGACGGTCAATAACAGGGATCGAGAGGGTGCACAGGTGGTGTCTGCGGTTCCTCCATGGAAGACAAAGGCACCTCCATGTTTCCCTCCAGCTCCTGCATCAGACATACAGGGGCAGGGACTCCAAGCAAAGAATAAAGCCCCGCGAGGTTCCTCTTAATCTTCTCCATGCGAACCCCCATGCCCCTACTTTCCCTTTCCATTCTCTCCAAAAGAAGATCCATCTTGACCTCAATTCTGTCCCTGTATTGCTCGGTTGTGTTATCAAGCATTTCATAACCACTAAAAACATCCTGCATGTGGGCGACAGAGCTGGATCTGTTACTTTGTGTGAGGTTGTACTCCTGTCGGGCATCTGGTGATGAATGGGATGAGCAGGGGTGGGGTCCGGTTCAGCATCGGGTGATGGGCAAGATGAGCAGGGGCTGTCCAGTCAGGCATCGGCATGGCTCGCTGATGGACAAGATGAGCGGGGGGTGTCCGGTCGGGCATTGATGGGCAAAGGGTCCGAGCGGGCAGGCGACTGGCTGGGCATCGGTGGCGGTGGGTGATGGAAGGGAATAGTGCGGGACGTCTGATTTTGCTTTGATGGTTGCTGGGCCACTTGAGTGGCCCTGCCAAAAAAACTTCATCATTGATGATATCGGCCATTTTCTTCTTTTTATAAAATCGGCCGGGGTTCTTTGCCTTGGGAGCCTTCGGTACCCTTTCCTTAGGTGGCTTTAGGTTGGAAAGAGCAGCCTCCGTTCGCTTTTCATTCTCGGGACAGCAGCGCTCATGTACTTGCTTCCGTAGAAGCTGCCAATATCCATGCAAGAGGATTCGCCCAGTCACAATAGAGTAAGTACTTTTGAAGTGCCATCAAATCATCTGATTACTCTAATATATTCTTTAATTATATTACTTGAATATATTTTTTCTTATTATTTAATTTAATATTTTTAATGATATGATTTAATTAACAATTTTTTTCCCCTTAAATAAATTGTGAATTTATTCATGCATTGCCATGTAAATTACTGTTGTCATTGTGTGTGTTTTCCAAATCAATTTGGGCTCCAGCATTTCAAATGCAGTCTTTTTTTTTCTATTTGTCTTTGCAATGCATTTGGGGCTTACTGTAAACAGTCTACATTTTAGGGAACTCAAAGAATTAACAAAAAAAAATGTTTCAGCTTTTATTTGTTCTCTTTTTCATTACACTGTAGGACGGCAAAGTGGATGAGATTACAAACTCAAATGATGAGCTGTGTGCAGCAACGGTCAGGACGATTATGGAGAAGAGTCATAATCTAACAAAATCAGAGAGCAGCATCAGGTCGCTGAGACGCGAATTGGGCTGGACATATGGTCTTATCAAGTAAGTTTTTTTTACAGTAATACACTATAATGCATTAGTATTGTTCATGGAAGTTCAGCTATAGAGTGGTATGAAAAACAGTGGTTTTATTTTACTGTACCTGTAAAATTATTCCTTGTCATTACAGAGCTTATCCTATGATAAGGGAGGTCAACAAGATAAAAAGAGTGGACCAAGCACGTGCATGGATCGAAAGTCAATTCCTTGGCCTAATCCCTTGGCCTAATTGTTGTTCAATACATTGCACATGATTTCCCATCTGGTGGTCACTGCTTCTTCCAAGATAATGACCCCAAACATACCGACTCTGTGCCTATAATCAAGCAAGCGTATCAACTGGATAAAGACGCCTCCAGAGTATGTACTGTATTGTTGCGCTTTCTCATTGTTTTAAACTGTATTGATCATTGCTTTTAATTCAACATTTTTTTCCCTAACGTTCCAGATCCCTAGATTTGAACACCATTGAACTGGTGTGGCATACTCTGAAATATCATTTAAGAAAGGTTGTGAAACCGGTCAGCAAGGAGGAACTAAGACTAGGAATAAAATGTTTCTGGAGAGACGTACTCAATGTTGAAAAATGCAACAACTACATTAATCATCTAAGCAATGTTTTGCCAGGACTCTTACAGCATCATGGGAATGCGACCGGCATTCAGTAAGGTACAGTACAGGTAAGTATGTTACCGACAGAAAGCAGAAGGTACTGTAGGTTGACGCAACAATATGTACAGCGTTGAGCTAAGTAACGATAATCGCTCTCTGTGTGCAGTTTAAACATAATGACAGCAGTAACCCCCCCTTTTTATATTTTAGACATGTATTTATATTCGACATATGTGTATTACATACAATTAGAATAGCTGTATTCTGTATTATAGGTACAGTTTTGCATAGACTTGAAAAAATTAAACTTAATAAGGCACCTGGCCCCGATGGCATACATCCAAGAGTTCTCAAGGAGTTAAGCTCACTAATAGCAAAACCATTATATTTAATATTCAAGGACTCCATTTCCACAGGCTCAGTACCACAAGATTGGCGTAAAGCAGATGTGGTGCCTATATTTAAAAAGGGAGCTAGATCACAAATGGGAAATTACAGACCTGTAAGCCTGACTTCAATAGTGGGGAAACTACTTGAAGGTTTGATATGGGATAATATTCAGGAATACCTAATGGAAAACAAAATTATTAGTAATAGTCAGCATGGATTTATGAAGGATAGATCTTGCCAAACTAACCTTATTTGTTTCTTTGAGGAGGTAAGAAGGAATTTAGACCAGGGTAATGCAGTTGATGTGGTCTACTTAGATTTTGCAAAGGCTTTTGATACGGTTTCACACAAGAGGTTGGTGTACAAAATAAAGAAAGTTGGACTCAGTAATAATATTTGCACCTTGATTGAAAACTGGTTAAAGGACAGACAACAGAGGGTTGTCATAAATGAAACTTTTTCAGGTTGGGCTAAAGTCGTGAGTGGAGTACCTCAGGGATCGGTACTGGGACCCCTGCTTTTTAACTTGTTTATTAATGACCTTGAGGTTGGGATCGAGAGCAAAGTCTCCATCTTTGCTGATGATACTAAATTGTGTAAGGTAATAGAATCAGAGCAGGATGTAATTTCTCTTCAGAAGGACTTGGAGAGACTGGAAACGTGGGCAGGTAAATGGCAGATGAGGTTTAATACAGATAAATGTAAGGTTATGCATTTGGGATACAAGAATAAAAAGGCGACTTACAAATT